>PEKF01000118.1:0-35138 GCA_003073195.1 Ramalina intermedia
AAAAAGCTTATTTAAAGTTTAGGTTCCCCGTTATAAACGCGGTATTTTTAAATTTATTTTAATAAAAATATACGGGGCTTAAATATTATTTTTTATTAATAAAAAACTTATTAACGGCCCGGGGTTTTTATTATAAACGCGGTATTTTTAAACTTATTTTAATAAGAGTATACGGGGCTTAAATATTATTTCCGACCGGTAAAAAGCTTATTTAGGGTTTAGGGTTTCCGTCGTAAATACGGTATTTTTAGGTTTATTTTAATAAAAATATACGGGGCTTAAATATTACTTCTTACCGGTAAAAAGCTTATTAATAGCCCGGGGTCTTTATTTAAAACGCGGTATTTTTAGCTTTAAATAATAAAAATATATAAGGCTTAAATATTACTTTTTACCGGTAAAAAACTTATTAACGGCCCGGGATCTTTATTATAAACGCGGTATTTTTAGCCCTATTATAATAAGAGTATATAGTAATCGGGTATAACTTTATACGGGTAAAAAGCTTATTTAAAACTTAAATTCTCCGTCGTAAACGCGGTATTTTTAAGCTTTTTATAATAGGAACCTATAAAGGTTAAATAGGGCCTTAAATAGACGGAGCTTTTATTTATTTTTCAAATTCTTTATCGTAAATACGGTATTTTTAAACCTATTTTAATAAAAATATATAAAGCTTAAATATTACTTATTACCGGTAAAAAACTTGCTCGTTAATGAAAAGCTTATTTACCGGTAAAAAGTTTACTTAGGGCTTAGGTTCCCCGTTATAAACGCGGTATTTTTAGGCTTATTACGGTAAAAATATACGGGTTTTAAACGGCTTTTTAAGTAATAAGGTAAATAATAAGGTAAATAATAAAGTGAGTAATAAGGTAAATAATAAGGTAAGTAATAAGGTAAGTAATAAAATAAATAATAAAGTAAGTAATAAGGTAAATAATAAAATAAATAATAAGATAAATAGTGAAATAAGTGGTAAGAACGATTTATACGGGTCAGCCCTATAAGGCTATATATGCAGTTATATTTTGGGGGGGGAAAACTATTAATATAAATACTTTTATAATCCCTTTATAGAAAAAGTCGACCAAACATTCGTTAGAAAGCGTTTGATTCGCTTTATAACTTTTATACCAAAAATTAATAAAATAAATTTATAGTTCTTAAGATATACTAAAATAAAGTATCCGGACTTCATATAAAGTCTGTATAAGAAGCTTGGCGGATGACTCACCGCATGCAGCCCTTCCTATTGGTCCTCTATCCGTACTTCACATAAAGTCCTTTGATTTTTAGTGTTAGCCCCAACAAGAGCAGGTTTCGGCTTTCCTTACCAGAAGGCCGATTGATTGCGTCGAAGACCACGGAATAACCTCTTATAACCAATTTGGCAGCCACCTCGTGCGTAGTCTCCACTACATCACTCTGACGAGTGAGAGCGGACACAAAGGCATCTTTCAATTTGGGATCTGCTTGCAGAGTCTGTTTGATCGGTCCGGCCAATGCTGAGTGAGGTCCCAGCTCGATGGGAGTGTTACTGTGGGAGCAATAGCACGCTTGCGCTGCCTCTTGCCCGAGTTGGTCTCATAGCAGAGCTGATGAAGAGAGGTGACAAATTTGACCTGACTGACCATGTTTGTTACCCAATAGGTCAGCCCCAATTCTGAGGCGCTGAAAATTCTCTTGCCTGTGACGGAAGAGAAGAATTGGACGCTATCTTTTTCGGGCTTGATATTTGACAGGGCGGCCGAGTATTCCTCGGCGACCAAAGCCATGTGGTGAGAGTGACAGGCGACTTCCACGGCAAGCTTGCGGGCGAAGATTTCTTTTTCTTTTAATATGCTTTGCAACTTATCGATAGCAGACAGGTCCCCGGGAATCGACGTGCTGGAGGGACTATTCACGTATGCCACTTTTGCCTGTCCATGCGTCAAGGCAGACACATATGGCTGGACTTCTTTCTCGGACATACCCACTGACATCATCGCTCCGTTGACCTTGCGAGTCTTCTGCATGTTGGTCGACGCAAGGCCCCGATAATAAGCCACTTCTATGGCGTCCTCCCAACTCAGAGCGCCAAACGCATACGCGGCAGCAATCTCTCCGCTGGAATGACCAGTCACCGAGGCTGGCGTGATGCCCCAAGAGCTAAGGAGATCCACAAGGGCAATTTGGACGGCAGTGCATATGGGCTGACTATAGAGTGCTAGCCCATTCTGGGAGCCTTTTGGATTTCTGGTGATCTCGTCTACGCAGGCAGATATTAATAAAAATGAACTCAGTAAGCCTGAGGCTGGGAAGAAAGGGACTCACCTTTCAAGTCGAATAAAGCGCCAATGCCTGTCATTCTCGCTCCTAATTGGTCGATGCAATTGCTGAATATTAGATATGAGGCCAACAGTTCACGACCCATCCTGCACCATTGCGCTCTTTGTCCGGTGAATACAAACCCAATGATAGACTTCTTTGAGTTTTTTGGGAATGTGACGTCGTTCCTCAGCTTGTCAATCAGATCGGCGGTCGAGTTGACCGAGATGGCCGTCTTTTAGAGGAATCTTGACCATTTCTCATCAAGCGTATATGCAAGTTCGTCCAGCATATTACTGTCGTCGGTAACTTCCAAGCATTACTCCAAGTGCCCCGCCAGCGTCTTCGCGTACGTCTTCCCGGCTGCTTCTTCAACCTAAGAAAGGACGAAGAGTCGAGAGCGTTCTTCCATAATCTTGGAGGCGACGTCGCCGTTGAAATACGTTTTGGTACCGGTGGATGCATCATTCAAGCCATCTCTAAAGCCATTCGAGACAAAGTCATATGAATTGGTGAAAGAGCTGCTATTAACAACAGAGGAGCCATCTATGGATGTGTCGTTCGGCTAGTCGAGTGAGATGTGGCAGTGATGACTTGGTCCTCCTATAGGGAGCGGCGTCCAGGCAATGTGATGACATGTATCCCACCGTGTCCTCGAGGATGGCATGAGCATTCGAGCCGCCATATCGGAAGCTGTTGACTGAAGCTCGACGAGGACCATCTCCAAGCCAAGGCTCTACTGCTGTCGCTACCTGCGTTGAAAAGCGTGAGATTCGCAACTCATGAGTAAACCAAGCGCCAGATACTGCGGCTGATCTTATACCTTTCAATCCCATTCTGCGAAAGGAATCCTGCACCAGATGCGGAGTCAGCGATGCTAGGCACTGTACTCGAACCCCTGTGGTACAAATATATTGGGGAGACGCTGTTGAATATCCATTGACGTACCTTGGATTTCCATTGCGAAAATTCCGATTCGGCAGAATCATTTGATTCTCCTGCATCAGGACAGTTTTGATCACGCCGGCAATACCACTTGCGCTTCCCAAATGACCCACATTCGTCTCAATGGACCCGATCCCGAGAGGGTCTCCCGGTGGTCGAGTGGCGCAGAACACTTTTGAGAGCGTGCTAGTCTCCAAGGGATGACCGGCTAGCGTTCCTAGATGCTCGGAATACTTAGATCGAAAGAAAATCGCAAGAGAGGAGTGGTCTCCCCCGACAAAAGGTCGACGGAGCTGTCCCATACGCCTCGACATAGCTGGTGTTTGCCGGGCTCAGACCCGCATCGTCATAAGTCTTCCTAGTTAACGCTTCTTGGGCCTTCGCATTCGGGAGAGTGATGCCGGAAGTCTTTCCATCCTGATTAGACCCAGTACCTCAGATGATAGCGCGGATGGTGTCTCCATTATTCAGGGTATCTTCTAGAGGTTTGAGGATGATGCTGCCGACGCCCTCGCCGCGTGCATAACCATTGGCGCGGTCATCAAAGGTGTAGCAGCGGCCATCGGGGGATATAAATCTGCTCTCTCCGGATCAGTCCCCTGGCTCATAGGGTTCTGGAGAGGATGATAATGACCTTATTATGCTCATGGCTATCATGATCTCATAACTCAAGATGTTATTGGCTCCAGCCACAACCGCGCGCTTTGCATCACCCGTACGCAGACTCTGGCATCCTAGGTGTAGTGAGACCAGACTGGCCGAGTAAGCCGTGTCGATGGTGACGCTGGACCCGTGCAGATCGAAGAAATAGGACAGCCGATTGGCGAGAGTGGCCCGGGAGTGTCTGCTGTTGTTACATTGATATACGGGGACGGTGTCGGGATCGCGAAGGAGCATCTCGGTGTAGTCTCCACAGAAGGAGCCGACGAATACGGAGGTCTGGGTCCCGGAGAACTTTTTCAGGGGTGTGCCGGCTGCTCGCAGTCAGTGTGACGACTTAATGCGCAGATCGGGTCCAGGTGCAACGTCACAATTTTTAAGGGCCTCGTAAGTACATTCGAGGAGCAGTCGCTGTTGCGGATCAAGTGCCTACTTTGTTGATCAGTAGCTGATAACGAACCGTTCGATCGGACCAAAAGAAAACACCCACAGCCACTTCTGCACTGGTCATGCCCAAAAATGGAGCATCAAATCGGGAAAGGTCATCCGCCATACAATAGCTTGCCTCAACATTATGCTGCTAATAACTGTCAGATCCCATAATCGTCAATTTCCGTCAGGATGACTCGCCGTCCCATTCCGGACAGAGTTTAGGTGGTAAAAGGCCTCGTTATTCTACCTGCTCCGAGGAATCGCGCTGCGTCCCTCTCGTCCTTCCGCGATCATCTTCCACATATTCTCGACGCTGGTCGCATCCGCGGGACCACGGAAGCCCATGCCCACGATAGCGATGGGCATCGACTTGTCCACGACCCTAGAATCTCCATTGCTACCAGAGGCGGATGGTAGTGGCGTGGCCGCCGCGTCGCCGTGAAGGTCCAGGTATGGAGCCATATCAGAAAGGGCCGGCTCGCTAGAGCTTACGTGTTAAGGAGAGCAAGCCTAACAGCTTGTGAGAAGACCGTCAAAATATCATGGCTTCGGTCTAAGATGAAGGGGGCATCGAAGATCAGCCTAATAAGGCAGCTTGATGCGAAAGTCTTGTATTAGCATCAATGTGAGAAGCCATGATAGGTCCGCGCTTGATGGGATTATGCAGCGAGCAACTCGCACCAGAACGCTTACCGTAGAGAGAATGGAGAGAGAGAGACGTCGGTTCTTTTGGCTCGGCGACGGTGCTTCTGGTTAGGTAACGTAATATTACCGCGTGTTTTTGCATGCCACGCTCCGACAAAAATCAAATCGGCATTATAGGCGCAGGATCCTGTCCTTATAGTGCCTGCTAAATCTTGAATGGATTCTCTTGAGGAAGTCGAAATGTAATCATGGCCGCTAATATCACCATTATGAAAGAAAAGTAACCCGTGCATCCGACTCCTTCAACGCCTCGGTCATCGCGCCCAGAAACTTCTTGTCCCCCGGGAACTCGTGGCCTCTATCGTGCACGACCAGACTCGCCGGTCGAGCATCAAACAGGTTGTATAGCCTCAGAGAATGCTGATGGATAAAAATGGTTCGTGCCCACCACATATACCGTCGGTACTTTGACATGCACCCCCACCATCTCGTCGAAATGCAATTGCTCCCAATCATCCATCTGGAAGGGCGGCAGAGAATTCATGAAAACGGCGCACCGAAAGGGTGGATGGTCGTAAGGATGCTGCTTCGCATGATGGGCGAGGAACCCGGCGGTGAGGGTGCCACCTTGGGAGAAGCCGAGGACGCCGTCGAAGGGATTGTCCGCCTCAATGGTCTGGGACAAAAGGTCGTAGGCCTCGTAGATAGATTGCTCGTCGTCTTGCACGGTGCGGGGCCATTTGTAGAAGCTCAGGTAGGGCCGTCGTAAAAGCCTTGGATCCCTGGACCGGGGGGAGATTCCACTTCGCGCCCTCGACATAGTGGAAAGAGGCCGTGTTGTTCTTTTGGGGTTCGCGTACTAATGGACTTGTTGGGGGGCGGAGTGAGTCACCGGGACTTCCTAGAGCCGATACCCAGTTGATGTTTCAGGATCTTGATCATATAAGTCAGTATTATCTTCGGCTGAATATACCTGCATATGCCAGCTTACTTCAGCATTGGTTCCATAGCCGTGCAGGCAGAGGCATCGAAGGCTTGGCATTGTATTTCGAGAGCTTGTTGGAACTTTGCAGAGGTGTTTCTTCTTGGCCGAGGTGGCGACTGCCCGTTATCAATTGAAATGCGCTCGATATTTCAAGGTGATGGACGCAGGATCTTATTGTACCCCCCGGTCGGATATACTTGGCCAGACAGCTTAATCCAGCCTAGATGTGATTGATCGGTAATTGATGGCAACTCCTAACTATTACCTCTCCCTACAATTTTGCATACTTTTCCGTCTTTCCAAGACTCCCAACACCAAGTACCCGGTCCAGATCAGCAGCAATTTCAGCCTCCGCATATCCAGGAATCCGTCCCCGTGCCTCTTCTACCCCTACATAAGCGAAATATTCGATTACGGACAGCCTTCAGGGTTTTATAGTAGAGAGACGGTACTTACTTGCTCGGATGTTGCGCACCCGCCAGAGTGCCTGCTTCGATCTCTGCAAAAAGCTCGGGCTCCTTGCTGCAATGACTGCCGCCAAAATCAATCCCGCCTTGAGTGCCTCGTCATCACATTGCAGCACCTTGCTCACCAGCCCCACACGCAGAGCCTCGCCAGCGCTGAATTCCCTTCTGCTAAGGGTGACGTCGAGGATCCAGCTGCTGTTGCCAACCAATTTGGGTAGCAGCCGGAGGAATATCGGATCGGCGGCCTCGGACTCCCTGATCGCAAACGCGGGCGATTGCGGAGGAAATACGTATGTTGCAGGCGCAGACCACTTGCATGGGCAAGGTGGAAAGAGGACCAAAAGTCACACAGATCACGGCTGGCAGTGCCACCACTTTCATCAGCTCATCGCAGAAGCAGCAGCATCCAAGCTCTCGGGAGGTTGCAGACAGAGGGGTAGCATGTCGGGAGGAGACTCACGCTTCAGACATTGTAGTATAATAGCAATACATTCTTGCATGCCGCTGCCAGCCCTGCCGCCCTGCCTCCGGATCCAGAGAGGACGATAATATGAACATTGGGGTCATTCGAAGATCTCGGAGGGTACGCTGGACCTCGTGCCACTGAGACAGGCCGTAAGCCTGGTTTGAAGCTAGAGCAGAAACGTCCACAAGAGCCACATAATGTTTTGCAATTCGGACCTGATGATCCTTTTCTGCGCCGTGGTTCATGGTCGTGATAAGGTGTAGATAGGCGTGATGCCGCCAAACCTCCAGGTTATAGGAGGAAGAGATATATATACCTGCTGCCAATTACCAAGTCTCGATCAGTACAGCCTTGTCAGAGCATTGGGCCTGCATCTATTAGGTGCATTCTTGGCACATTGATCGGAGTATGATTTTTCTCGCAGTGTGCCCCTTAGCAGGCCAGACCATGCCGGCTGGAGGCCTCGGCGCAACAGTGCATTGGACCCACCTTCGCCTGTGGACGCATTTCGGCAATTCGCTCCAAGAGCAACGGCACCCTGGAAATTACTGCCTATCGGTCGTCGGAGAGCAGAAGCCTCTGCTAAATTGTTCCCGGGATACCCATTGTGGGATGTGCTGCATATGAGTTGCCGAGATATCCAAGTCGCCGACATTCGAAGCCTCTTGGCTTTGCGAGATGGTTCACTCGTGTGATTCTCCCATTTTGGCACTATGCTTACGAGCTCAGTCTCGAGTGAATGTGGCCGAGCGGTAGTCTTGGGGTTACGGAGCATGAACTTACCGCCATCTCCTTCTGATCTTCCCTTGCTTAGGAAATTATATCCAGGGTCAAGTTCCTTTCTGCTTGTTTTAGCAAAAAGATCCTCTGTGTACACATACCATATCAACCAAAGGTGAAAGGCCGAAGATGTCGTCTGGCAAGCTCCTCGTTGGTGACTCGCGCACTTCGCACGAGTCTGGGATTCTTATCGAACGCAATAGCGTCCGCGCCAACGCCTTTAAGCAGATCAAAGCACCCGGAACGAGCGCGAAGAGCGTCAATAAGATTTCCGACGGCCTGCGGTGTTCGATCCAGGCCTCCAGAGCACCGCTGTTGACATCAGTTAGTTTCGCGCGAGGAGTCGTTTCCGGTATTGCGTTAAGCGCCCTGACCCTAACCAAAGGATATTTAGAGAGTAGAGCGATAGCGATCAAGGCGAACTATACTATCGCGGCTACAATCTGAAGCATCTTAGACCTGCGATTTCGAAGCGATGCTCCACCTCTTGGTATGGAAGAAATATCCCACTGCGCTGCAGATTGAGTCCCTCCGTCGCACCTTGGCCAAGGGGATGACGGAGGTCCCCCGAAACGTGCGTGAGGCCGTACGTTCATCTCCGTAAGTCCGAGAGGTTGGCGGTGAAGGCGCAAGCAGCGCTGACGGTCTTTTGTCCTCCGATATAGAAGATCGAGCCCGCCTATGCCGATGGCAATGGCCGGGCTTTCGGCCTACCTTGGCAATGAGCCCGACACGATCCCGGCTTTCAATGGTGGCGATATATATCACGGCAATACAATGCTTGTTGACGAAGGCATCATAAGAACAGTGGCGGCTTATGCAGTGGTTTGCGGACTGGCTGCCAGCCACAGGAAAGGGATCACGTTCACTCCGGCGTCCGCGTGCAACACCTATTACGAAAACCTCTTCATCATGATGGGTATTGTCGCTAAGCCAAATCAAAGACTTGACCCGAAAAAGCTCTCCTGTATCAGACGCTTTGCTGTCCTGAACGCAGACCATGGTATAACGCTGTCCACCTTCGTTCTGCTTGCTATTGCTTCCGCACTCGCCGACCCGATCTCCTGTCTCATCAGTTCGCTGTCAACTGCTTACGGTCCGCTCCATTTCGGTGCTCCCGAGGCCGCCTGCAGAACTTTGCGAAAGATTAGCGATCCCAAGAGCGTGGCCCCCTTTATGGAAGAAGTGAAGAGGGGCGAGCGGCGTCTCCTTGGATTCGGACATCGAACATGCAAAGTGGTGGATCCTAGATCGAGACCAATCAAGGAAATCCTTGCAGAGCTCGATACTGCTGCAGATTTACTGCTGAAGGTGGCGCAAGAGATGGAAAACCTTGCTTCTGCAGATGAATATTTTAGATCGAGAAGCATCCATACAAATGCCGATTTTTACGGACATTTTGTGTTTACCAATATGCAAGGACTTTCTTTCCCCTATCTTGTTAGGCCACGAGTCCCATTCCTTCACATAGAAAAAAAAGCTGACTCATTGGCGACAACGTACAGTGGTTTCGAGCCGGACTTCATACCTCTAGTGATACTTGCATAGCGTCTTGTTGGCCTGATGGCTTGTTGGCGTGAGTCCATATGTAAGTCAATTATCAAGCGAAAACGAGGGCGATACTTTAGGATCTCATAACTTACCTGGCGCACAGTACAGAATATCAAGTTAAATCGCCCATCTCATATCTATACTGGATTACTTCCACCGAACGCACGCCCGACACCCAAGCTGTAGAATATACTCTTGGGATAAAAAGAGGATTGCTTAGTTGTAATTTGACATGCTTCGTTACATTACGCGCGTGGAGGTAGGCCCGTATAGTAGAATAGATCAGTATCGACAGGAAGCCTTGATTGAAATCTAGCGGAATTCTCATGTTCCATACAGCTCTAAAGAGTAGCATGGGGAACGCAAAACTCACCGAGAATCATATGTACCTGACTTGGAGCCCGGGCATCGCAAGAGCTCTAAAGGCGGCCATCACGTTCAATATAATACCACAGAATGAAGGCGTCAGTAGCGACTGTCCCCTTCGTAGGAGGAATGCATGATGGCTCTGCCACTCTTTGATAAAGTCACCATTGATATCAAGGACTATGTATATTATTACGAGGTCAAAGGTGCCAAAGCATGGCAGCAGGCTCGAACCGCCCTTCTGGATGCCATTAGATGTGCGGTGGAGACCGTATCGCAGAGTGTCGAGTGTCGTCGCCTCTTTGGGCCCGTCGTCCCAGGCAATGTCACGCTAGATGGCTTCAGACTGCCTGGACTATCTGTCCAGGTGGACCCGGTAAAGGGGGCTATTGATATGGGAACTGCAATACGTTTTCTTGATCATAATGATGCAATCGCTGGCGCGGATTGGGGCCATCCGTCAGGTGCGCATGACGGCGCATCCTGTGTGGAGCCAATTTCGACTGACTGAATGGACGACAGATAACATAGGGGCCATCCTGGTAATGGACTGGCTGAGTCGTTCTTCCGCGAGTGGTAGCATTAAATATGAGGGACCTCCGCTGACGATCAACCCGCTGCTGGTGGCCATTGTCAAGGCTTATGAGATCCAGGGCTGTTTCCTACTCCGGAACGCTTTCAATGCACGAGGACTCGATTACGTCATCCTGGTCAAGCTCGCATCAACAGCCGTCGTCTCTTGGCTTCTGGGTCTCTCGGAGGAGCAGGCCATAGCGGCTATCTCTCATGTCTGGATAGACGGGCACCCTCTCCGCGTGTATCGCTCAGGTGTCAATACGATCCCAAGGAAAGTTTGGGCGGCGGGCGACGCGTGCATGAGGGCAGTGCACCTCCTGTTGATGGTCCGAGCTGGGCAACTCGGCTCGCCTACTGCCATGACGATGCCGAGATGGGGATTCTATGCCACCACGTGGGGTGGGAAGGAATTCGCATTTCTGAAGCCTATGGGGTCATGGGCTATTGAGGGTATATTCTTCAAGGTCATGCCGGTCGAAGTGCACGAAATATCGGCCATTGAAGCCGCACTCGTCCAGGGGAATAGGATCGGTGGGAAAGGTTTGCATGCCGGGAATGATATCGCCAAAGTAATCATTCGAGCCACTGGGGCCGCCAATCTGATAATCAACGAAAAGGGCAGACTTACGAATATTGGCGATCGTGACCATTGTATGCAATACATGGTTGCACTTGCTCTGCTCAAAGGCAATGTTCCTGAGGCATATGACTTTCAGAACGAATGTAACGACAGTCATTGATTAATGAGGGAAATGCTACAAGTGGTGCTGTGCAGGACGCTAGGATTAATGTATACCCGGATGCCGAGGCGATGATCCGGGAGCAGTCCCCGCCGAGCCGCCCTCAATATGCCTTTTTTAATCCCTCCCCCCAAGCCCGCGTGTCGAACAACGTTCCCAATCTCAGGAGCCTCGTTCGTGTCGCCATCTTCTTCTCCACCGGCAATGATGGCTATATGGCTATACTATTGTGACGACTCATCATGCTGATCATGCTGATCGCTCATGTCTCCAATCATCGCAAAGCGTCCAACGTCGCTGCCGGACGCGACTCAGACTCAACCACCGCCTCCGCAGAGTCGGAAGAGGAAGCGAAGCCATTCGCCCAGATTCACTTTCACTTCACCCAAGTTTGCTGAACCATTGCTGTCCTTCGCTTCGACAGCCCTTTCATATCTTGACCTCGCCTCCACTACCTTCACTTCCCCTTCACCCTGCCAACTACGTCCACCTGTACCTGATCAATCGTCGGTCCACTTGCTCCGCGAGTCATCAGCTCTCCCGGACTGGCAGCGACATCCTCCTGGTTCACCTCATCAACGACATGCTCCATACGCACATTGCCAAGGAAAAGAAAATTCATCTCCGTCACCTCGTCAACGACCTCTCTCCTCACCTTGTGAACTCTCCCCTTGTGAACTCTCACCTTGTGAGCGACCTCGAACCTCACCGCGTCAGCGACACCCACTTCCCTCCGATTGTCAGCAACAACATCCTCCTCCCTCTCCTCCCTCCCCTCGCCAACCATCGCCTCCCCCCTCACCGCTCCAGCTACCTGCTTCCTCACTTCCTCTCACCGAGTCGAACCTCCTCCGCCTGAACGGAGACATGCCTTCCACACCAAAGACCCCCTCGGGAAAGGCAAAGACTTCGCCCACGACGCCGAGCGCAAGCGCAAGCACAAGCACAAGCACAGCCAAGAACTCCAGCTCAAAGAAGATCCATATCCGACAATTGATGGCCGTGAACGGCATGCCCATCAACGACCCTGATATCAAAGCGACGGACGCTTTCAAGAAGGTCATGGAGATTGCCAAAGAGAGGGTCAAACAGGAGAGGCACTCCCCAAAGCCAGACAAATGGATCAAGGAGCGTGGGCAAGATCATGAGATACACTCCAACAAGACCGAGATGGCATTTGTCACGGGCTTCTACTGGCCACTGATGGGCCATGCAAGGCTCGTCAAGTCGGGGAGCTATCCTCAGCATCTCCAACAAGCACAGGAAGAGGGTGAAAAGATGATTGCAGGCGATTCAGCGGCGCGTCAAGCCCAGCTGGATGAGGCTGTCAAGGCGGGTGGGAAGGTCGTTGCAGATGAGTACGAGGAACGGAGGTGGATTGACGTACGTCGGGCCTCGTTACGACTGCATGGTCGGATTCCCCCCTGGCTGACGCATGAACGCTTGTCTAGGATGGCGTTGACTATACCTGCAATCAACCCTACCTCCGGGGCAGTCTCCCCCGGGCCAAAGACAAACTCCTCGTCCAGCAGATCAACCAGATCAAGCACCTCTCCAACCCGCAATCCGACCTGACCTATGGCTATACCGAAACCATCTTCAAGGGCGACCACCTCGCCGTGATCCTCTTCCATGTCGCGAAAACAGGCGTCTGCCCCCCCATCGTTGCCGTTGGCTCCATCACCGAGCACAAGTTGAAGCGTCCGCTCGACGAAGCCGAAGAGCAAGCTCATGCAGGCGCATCCGCCGTCTTGAATGGCCAGCTCGGGTTTTGCGAGGCGGCAGGGTATATGCCCCAACCCGGCATGATTGACCCCAACCTCATCGTCTACAGCTTCACCATGGATCAACGGCAGGCATCCGCAAATCTCCACTGCGTCCAGGTGCAGGCGGACGGCGAGAGGCGGTTTCATATGCACCCCATCAAAACCTGGATTCTGTCCAGCAACGAGCCGGAAGACCTACTACGATTCAAGGACGCCCATAAGAACGTGTTGGAATGGCTGGCGGGGCCGAGGAAGGCTTGGGTGATGGGTATCGTTGATACCGTTGCTCAGAAATATAAACAGCTGTCGCAGCCAGCGCGAGGGTTGACACTCGAAGCAGTGAGGCAGGAGGGTCTGGCCGAGGATGCGCGTCGGGCGGGGGGGCTAGACGAAGTAGAGGAGGAGGATGATAATAATGGTCATGATGATGCTGGAACACGCGCGCAGAAGCGTGCGAGGACTTAGACTTCCAGCAGGCACCCGCCCTTTCAGACTACCCTTATCTCATTATGCTGCCCTTTTCAGCTCCACTCTCGCCGTGCGCATCCTTGCCTGGCTATTCCACATGCCTCCAGAGGTGAAGCAAAGCGCGATAGCAGTCAAAGACGCCGCAGCGAGTCCCCCCTTACGGCTTCCACTCTCCTCGCAACACCTCGCTTGCGCCGGGCCTCTTTTCTCCCAGCGAACAGTTTCGCAGAAGCACTTAACGATTATTGATCGGCTCGACAGTACCGTCCTTTTGTTCGATGATCCCTGGCTCTAAAGACTCGGCAGCAAGGTGGCCCGCCCCGGTTCACCCAATGCCGTCACAAAAAACCCACGATGACGCATTCCGCTGACTCTACATATCCCCACATTAGGTTCCGGTCCTTTCAAGAAATCTGATTTACGTCGGAGCCCAGGAGGGTCAGAACATGCTACGACTGGCTTGAAGTATAAGCAAAGGACTATATACTTGGGAATTCCTTCGGCGAGATGGGTGACGACCTCCGGAGTCCCTACGGCGTACGCGCCATTCGACATGCCGAGTAGGTGGCGGTGGCATTGCTGCGCAGACGATGATCGTGATCAGCACTCTCCTGCAACGAGAAAGAAAGCGCCGACCCTGCTCAAGCAATGGGAGGATCCGGTTGGCAAAATCACACAGGCACAGACAACAAACAATTGACGATCAGGTACGTAACAAAGACATGCCAACCTATGGGTCACAAAGGACGGGTGGAAGGCCGCATACATACATGGAGACGACCTGTGTTCCAATGATTGGCGCTGTCACGGCATTATTAACGAAATTCCAAGCGAGGAAGTTCCGCCATCCGGCAAACCAGCCGCAGAGAGGCCGTCCAATGGTAGACGCTAGCGGTCCACGGCATGGCGGAAGCGAGTCCCGCGATCGAAGCGGCCACAAGCCAGTAGAAGAAGAAGAAGGATACGACAAGAAGAAACTCGGATAGCGCGCCCGGGAATCCGCCATCGTCAATCGCGACAGTGACGCTGCCCCCGAGAGCGACCCAGACGTTGCCAGCGGTGATGGCGAAACCGCATGTGGCGAGGAAGCAGAAGTTGCGATCGACTTTGTTTCATTGTGGCCGCACGGATGGATGGGAACGTTATCAAAGGTGCCTGTCAAGACTTCGGGGTCTTCTCGCTCTATGGCCGTCTTATCGTCCGAAAAGTCTGCCATTGTTTCAATCTACTTCTTCTTCGAATGAATCTATGATATTCAAAGTGTCTGGTAGTAGAGCGGTTATGAAGGTAATGAGCATGGGAAAAGCAATGAGAGCAATTTGTGCAGCTTGTCGTCATCCAGAACCTTCGTTCGACGACCATGATGCACTCAATATTTCCGATTGGGTACCAAGCAGGGCATCGGTAAGGTCCTGCATTGATCGGTCCTTCAGCGCTACCTTTCTTATCCAACGTAAAGATGACAACAGCCTTAGCCCAAATATTCAGCTAACCTTTACAAGCCAAGATGACAATCATCCTTTTTACAATTTCTTCTCGTTTCCCTCCGCCCGAGGCCATCATCCTACGCTCTTGACACGGAAACAATCATTTGATCACCTTAGATCCCAATTCATGACTTGGGAAATAAAGGGGAAATGGCAGGAGTTGGCCTATCATTCACGTTGTATCAACCGGTGGCTGAGTCGTCGACACATTTTGCTGCAAGAGATCCGTCTGGATAGTAGCCGGATTGATGCCGTACGGCCTGTTCATGTACTCGTTCAACTGGTAATCGAATTGCGACCCGACGGCGTAGAAGTAGATGACGAGAGAAGAGTCGGTGAGTTTGCCGTTGGCTATGAAACGACGGAAAAAGGCAAGGTAGATTAGGTATATGCTGCTTTTGTAGGCAAAGGTTCTTCGTGAGAAGAAAGGGAAGGGGAAGGGGGGAAGGGAGAAAGGAAACGGAGAGACACACGAGGAACCAGATAGGCGCCCCCGGTGCCTTGTTGGCGCACGCATGCGTCCATGAGTTTGTCATATGCGGTGGCAAAGTTGCTCCAGGCGGATTTGCTGCTCGCATAGACGCGCGTCGTGGTCGCACGGGTCAGGAGTGCGATTCTGAATTCATCTGAGAGCAAGGGAGGAGAAAAGGTGAGCGGAATGGACTAATCAGGACCGGGACAAGGTTCATCGACCTTGAGAAAACAAGCCAGGAAAAGCAGTCTCGAGGATAAAGACGTACTGGTGCCCCAGAACTTGGGGATCTGGACCTTGGGCTCGTCGGCCATGATGGGCGCGAAAGGGGTGCGTTGAAGCTGGGGCTCGACGAAAAATCTTAACGTGTAGTCCATCCGGGGCGGCAGCAACTGGAGACTGGGGGCTCGGCTAGGATCGGTTATGACTCCGGCCCATTGGCCGCACCAGTGGTCCGGATCGTTGCTATCGGGGGTGGTGAGATTGTCTTGGGAGTGGCAGAGTCGGGCAGCGACAATGAGGATCATGGAAATCAAGGTGGGGTGATGCATGGCTGTGGTTATGGGATGGGACAAAGAGCGAGGTGGAGAATTGAGGAAGAAGTCGTGATGGAATCCTTTGCGGACGGGGCAGGCCTGGTTCTTTGCCGTGAGATGCCAGGACCGTGACAAGCTGCTTCCTTTATAGCTCGGAGAGCGCCATCTTTACGAATAGCGTCTAACCGCTCCGCCCCAATTCCAGTCTCGAGGTATTTGCTTCGCATGTCGCAGCAAAGACCTAACAGGAATTTGACGAAACTCTTTTGCTTTATCGAACGCATCCCTACGAGGTAGGGAGATCGGGAAGGGGGCCGTAAAATGTCCGTTCTGCAGTGGGTGGCTGAAACCACCAATTGGAAGGTCATCTTCTCTTGACAAACGATCCAATTGATAACGAACAATCACTGAGCTTGATAGTGGAACCAATTTCAGCTCGAACTAATACCGAGCGCGTAAAGACTATCGCGAGACAAACCTCAGTCAAATAAAAACGGTGACAAGAGCGATCCCGCATCTCAAAGACATATCGCATACTGCCTTCGTCGGCAGACGAGCCTCCGCATCAGCTGAATCAGAACCAAGGGCGCATATTCCGGAGCTCCAAGGACAGGGCGTCATTGCTTTGCCTTGCAAGAATAATAATTTCACCGCTTCAAGATGGAGCAGAAGACGTTGAAGCAGAGAGGATCCTTTTTAGTCTTAGTATTAGAAAGAATTCGAACCAGCTCTGATGTTCACTAAGACAGATAATCGTAAAAGCGGCTAGTCGCATTATATTCAGATCGTACGAAAAGCCAAGTCTCACATATATATGCAACTAGTCTACTAGCTGTGGTCGTTGGACGTGGATAGGCGCTTACGCGAATATGCGAGGAACTTCGCCATCTATCCGGCCGCACTAATCTATAGAATTGAAACTCGAGGGCCCATCACCGTTTGGACTTGAAGTCCTTTGCGACTGGAATAATGGATTGCCTCTGGTGTTGGCATATGCTAGATCTTGTCAGCTTGATTAGTGCGTAGAGAGATGGAGCTGTTCGGATCTCAGCAAATGCTGATCCATGGCCTCGGGCCGAGGCACTCGGATGAATGTTGCTCCTAGCGGCTTGGCACGAATCTTCACCCCGATCTTCATTACATTCTGCTCGTGCACTGCGCATCCATCAATTTGGTAGCGACGGCTTCCGATCATGTCCACTCGAGATCGCGAAGTACAGACGCCATCGCGGATCACTAATTTAGAGGAGGGGTAAATTGAGCACTGTACTCTCAGCGTCTTTTACCACCGGGTCCACGAGGATCTTACCATCATCTCCCCATATTGTTATGGAAATCAAAGAGGTAGTACCTAGAGCAACAGCGATACGCAGTCCGAGCAAGCAACACCCGTGACAGTCACCTTCGGCGACGAGCAATTTAAGCGGCTCCTCGACGTACTCGTCCGCGAACCTCTGAAGACAAGGCTATCGGTCAAGTTCTCACCGCACCTCTATAACGTCTTCAGCCTCACCGCCTTGCTCTCGAACGCAGACCCGAAACGCGTCCGTGAGTGCCTGTAATACGAAGCCAAGTACGAGTTACTCTGTGGCATCTTCAAAGATGGGCTCGCAATGAACACGACGAATTGGATCAGAAGAGATTCAGACATACAGCGGGCAAGGCCCCTATGCAAATGCAATAGCAAGAGGATTATGATGCTCAAACGGACTTACTTGAAACCTAATCTGTACAGCCAAATCCCTAGCAGATTACCATGCAGCCACCTGAGCACCATGCTCCCGGTAGTAATACTCGTCACACCCCACATAACACACAGCATGACACCCGAATGCCTTCAACACCCCCGCCCTCCAATCCTCAGCCAAACACTATGCAACCCTCTGAGCAGCATGCCCGCGTAGCACCCAAGTAACGTGCTCCTTCCGCACCCACTGCTAGCAGCGTTGAGACATACTAAAAGGGAAAGGAGGCGGTGTCTTGTAAGTCTGCTGTAGACACTGTTACTGCTGCTAGTCACGAGGGCGAGGATTCTCTGCGGGTGGTATTTTGTTGTCGGTACATGACTTCGCCGTATCTGCTTGGTAGCCTGCCCGCGGCTGCTGGTTCTGGTAAGCGTGTTGATGATATGCTTGATTCGAAGTCGTGCTTTTGAAGTTTGGCTTTCCAACTTTTTGCAAACTTTGAGATCGTACAGCAGAAGACCCATTGCCTTTTATTGTACTTTGCCAATGGTGGTTGGCCGCTGGTGGAGGGGCATTGCTATAATTATCTCCGAAAATTGACGCTTTGGGCCCGTCTTTGCACCTGTTCTTCTCGCTCTGGCTTCCATATCTCGCCGGATCTCCTCCTTTGTATTCGAAGGTGCAAAGAAGAGTGTCGGATGATTGAGACCGTCGTAAATCCCCGTAAACGATAGCGAACCGCGGGCCCAGATGACGAGAATCCTCACAATCAAGTCTGGCCGGCCTGAATCGAATCATCCCGATATCGATCGACGGATGGACCAGTCTGGCTCGTTGTCCCTGTCAAAGCACCCTGTGTTTAAAAGCAATGAGTCGCGGGTGTCCTGGTCAGATTGGGGAGTCTATGTACCATATGTTCTCCCAGCTCATAAACCTAGGCGCGTTGCTGATATGCTTGATTCGAAGTCGTGCTTTGAAGAGGTGATTGTGTATAAGGGTGGTGAGTGGCCGCTAGTGGAAGGGCATTACTATGATTGTCTCCGAAAACCGACGCCTTGGGCCCGTCTTTGCGTATGTTGGACTGCCGGATTGGGGGAGCCATGGTAGGTCGGATTGGAACCCCTTCTGGTTCCCCGTTTTCCCCTTGGCTTCGGTGGTTATTCTGAGTTTTCCTCGTTTGGCAGACTCCTTCTCTCCCAGGAGTTGAAAGAGCAGACCAAGTGCTACTGTGATTTCTTGTCTCTTGTCTTGTCTCTTGTCTCTGCGCGAGTTGAGTCTCCGCGCCTTTGCGTTTTGTTCGTCACTTGAACCTCTAAGGGGCTGCTGGACCAGTCTTGACGGGGCCGCCACCCTCTCGTTTCCTGGCCGAATAGGCAGTAAGTTTTCCCGTGACCATTCATTATTCATTCAGGGAACTTGTCACCGCGCTCTTCCTGTAGGCTGAAGGATGGAGGATGAAGGAAGCATTGAATGCGAGCAATGGCCCGGTTGTGAACGAACTACGGTTGCTGGCTGTGCGTCTACAGACTCATGCCCACTAACACAAGTTAGGTTGTTTTGGCTCCGGCAAAGGAAGGCATGTGCGACCCGTCAGGGTTCTCGAAGGAAACAATTGGAAGGCGTCTTGCAACGGGTCAGCTTGGGAAACGGCGAGGGAGTAAAAGGGCATAGGCAAGTGATCAGAGCTGGTAAAGCTGGTAAAGCTTATCCTGGCTTAGAAGTATCAGCCGCTCTTGATGCTGGTTCTATCGGAGAGAGATTGGCATGTTAACAGCGTCTCCCTGAGTCAAACAGGTTTCAGTTTTGACATACCTCGAATCACCTTACTTCGTGGGATCCATTGGATTTGCCGTCAGACAGACCGCTATGCCTTCATCTACTTGTTCAATAAGCTCCTCGCCACCATCATATGCTTCAGTACTCAAATCGACACCTGGATCCTTATTTATCACGCTTATCCTCCATTTCGCGATACAGTATTACCTCAAACACGTCACTCAGCTCGACGAGCTCCTTCTCACCCAAATCCCACCTCACCGTGCCTGAGCTCTACATGCGCTATGCTCCGCTCCGCGCCCTCACCAAAGCAATATCAACAGTAAAGGTGTTACCACCCATGACACTCAAAGACCTCTACCTCGGATTCTCGCCGAAGCCGTCGCCAAAGCAAGCAGCACAGGCTGTAGACCTTACTCAGAAACAGCCTGCTCCGCAAGCTCCGCAGCCTCCGCAAGCAAAGCCTTTGACAGTGGACACAGGCGGAAGAGACGTTACAAGAGCAGGGATGTGAGTCGTCAATGACAAGCCAACAGCCATCTACCAAAGGTGATGCACTTCTGGCCAGGGCTATCCACAGATGGCTCAAAGTGGTTTCGAACATGAGCTTCAAGAGGGTAACCGCGGACCGTATCGTCTGTGCTTGTAGGTTCACACTCGCGAGTATTAAGTACTCCTCGCTCTTAGAATATGCTCATCACCATGGACCACAGTGCTCGTTCCGGTGAGCAACTCACGGCCACCAGCAAGAGCAATATCCGGATCACGTGTACGGTCGTCCAACCAATCGAAAAGACCTCGGAGATATCGTTTTTGAGCGATTCAGCTCGATTCCGATCGACAAATTCACGACAATTACTCGGGTAGTCGTTTTTCGGTCGATTTTTTTCAAAATACGATCTCAGCCACCCTCCCTGCTCTAACACCATATATCCACTCATCAAATGGAGCATGCTCGGCGCTTGATACTCACTATGGCTACCCCCGAGAACAATTTCGTAATAAGTTGAGCCAAAGGCTTATCCGGTTCTCGCAATGGTTCGAGCCAGAGGCTTGGTACTGCCATGGCATGAGCCGCCCATATTTGGATCTCCTGACTGCTGCCAGTGTCCACTGCTGCTGTCGATCGTGTATGTCCGTAATACTTTCATCTAACATCAATCTCAAAGCGTTTTCTAATATTATCTCCCGTAAGTCTTCCCAACTTCTCCTTTCGTCCGCTCCCTTCCTTAACCAGACCAATCATGTCAGACTGCCGAAGCCAACTCAATTGATTGCAAAAACAAGAAGGCAGATATCACTCCAAGAGTGATTTAAGGGTGGACATGATTAGAAGCTTCACGCACCGAGATTGCAAACATCGAAGACCCCGGTTGAGGGACCTTGAAGCCGCCCACCGCGCAATGGACCCAATGCCTACAGTCTCTGTCGTTTGACTATTAGGTGGTCGCGCCTACCTATATTTTATCTCCTGATCATAGGTGCCTCCAGCTTTATCACCCTTTATTCCAATCGAGAAACCCTCATGCGACATGGAAGAACCAAAATCCTTCTTCTTCAAAAGCGGCGCGAGGATAACCAGAAAGCATGAGATTCCTCCTCCAGCTCCCTTTTTCCCAACACTCCAGAGATGATAAAACTTTATCCATGTTATTCGGTGGCCTCTTCTTCGCACTCTTCTGCCTCGACATCCCAATAGACGGCCACTGGATCAAAGACGGCTTCAAGAAAAGTCTTGTGGCTCCCTGCCATCACCGAAACGCGGTTCCGTGCCTACAAGACCAGCTCGAATGCGGCTCCTGCCTCAACCTCTTGACCCTAGACCCGAACTGCACCGCCCTCAAAGTCTTCGAATTTACCTCCGCGTTGCCCTCCAATTACCCCTTCTCCATCGACGCCCTCACCGCCTAACTTTCTACCGCCAATAAAAGTGTTGATAACCTCGTCACATCCACGACGTTGAGCGTTAGGAGCAGTGGCGAGCAGGCATGTCCGGGGACGATCAAGAGGTGGAAGATCTTGATACAGAGAGAGCAGAGCGAGTGATACGAGGCGTCACTCGCGACCTTCCTCCGTGCGTGGCAGCGACGTGGACTGTGTATACTTCACGTCTGTTGTCTGTTGTGGCCAGTGGATGACAGACTATGTACACTCCGCCGCTGTACCATCGCGGGCCTGAGTCACTCGAAACTTCTCAGCCTGGCCAGCTCTCAGTTCTTCCGACGACGAGCAAATCGAGCACGACGATATGCCATCTATATGACCAAACCCGCCATGATCAGCTCAGCAACTTATCATCCAAGCATCGTCAGTAATACAGGCCTGACGGTCGGCACAAAGACCACACAAGGAGCATATTATTCCATTGTAGGAATAGCACGTCATTACCGGGCATGACACTCACAGCACCTGCTAGCCAAGCAGCAAGAGCAAGGGCGTGACACAAGCAAGGGCAACAAAATCTCGTGCAGTTCGTGCACTCCTTCGGCAAGACCACGGAGATTATGTTCTTGAGCGATTCAGCTCCTTTTCAACCCGGAAATCCACGACCATTTCCCTAAGGTGCGGTTCCGGTCGGTTCTCGTCAGCAATTGGACGATGCTCGCCTCACCCCCTCACCTCTCAACAACCACCCATCCAAATGACATAATATATGCACTCGGCACTGCAGTAAGGTCACCGCTACCACCGAGCAAGGCAATGTTGATGATATCATGGTGAACGTTGCAACGGGGGCGTCGGCTTTTTCTCCTTTTTTGTGGGCATGTTATCCCGATGCAGACACTACATCACTGTTAAGGCATAGCGCACCACCATTTTGCAATCCAGGCAGTCCCTCGGTTGATGAAAAAGAAGCATGGTGGACACCAAAATTCCGGGCACGATTTCGAGAGTCTGCCGTAGCTCACTATGCCTTTTTTAATCCCACCGCCAAGCAGTTACCACTCCACTCACTCACCCCATACTGTGACGCCTGCGCCATCCACGGCCACGACGACGACGATCGCTATCCTCACCCCAAGAATCTCTTCTCCACTATCCAGCGCGCCCGTCATCTCTCCCACTCCAGCAACGACAACTACTCCTCCATCCTCGACGACTGGCTCCAGCCGACCTCGCTTATCTACCGCTCCGCCCTCTCCGACGCCGCGATTGTATTGAACCCCGCGACCTCTTCCGTCCAAAAGAAGACACTAAGCGCGTAGCGGATATGGCCGGGCTTTTCCGGCATTCGGGGCGATGCGGCGGCCGGACGCGTGGATCGCGCCTGGCTACTCGCGCGGGGCCGCTGGGATTGGACATCACCCAACGGGCGTGGGATGCCCACCAAGTCGGCTAGAAGGAGGTGGAGGGCCAGCAGAAGGGTTTGGTGGCTTTTGCGGCCGATCTGGCCGGAGTGCTGGACCTTGTTGTGGGGGGGGAGGGGGCGGCTTGGGGAAGCCCGGGAAGCTTGTGGGGTCCATACGGCGTTAACGACGGTCTATCTTGAGAGGGTGGCGAGGCCGGCGCGTATCGGGTGGGATCAGTTTGACGATGGGTGGAGGATGCTAGGGGCGTATGGGCAGGGGAAGGGAGGGAATGAGGCGTTGGCTGGGTGGGAGGAAGATAAGGCGCAGGAAAGGGGAGGATGGGGAAGGAAAGAGGCGGAAGCAAAAGCCGGAAGAGTAGATGGAGGACAAGACGACGGAAGAAATCGATAATTCAGAACACTGATCTCCCCTTTAGGTCAGGAGGGAAAGAGCTTTTGCCACCGAATCCATCTATGCCTACCTCCCTAGACCATTCGACACATACGCAAATACCAACTCTCCATATCTTGACGCCAAATCTCAAATTAATCAAAGAGAAAAGGAATAGATAGTAAGCGGTCCAAATGCCTGATCTACAGTTACAATCTCATCTGTCTCGGCCACGGCATCGTAAAAGGGAAAGAATCAAGCGGCTATTTCTGCCTAGCCCACTATCCCTTTCAATTTCTTGTCTTCTCTCCCGGCTCCCACCATCTCCAGAAAGTGATAGATTGGGGGAAAAGAGTTGCTTATATTTAAGCTTGATCGACTTTTCAGAAGATCTCAAAATTCTCATTAGCCGTAGTGTTTGGTCTGGATATTGATTCTACCGCCACGTTTGTCTAGTAGGGTGTAAACCCAGGGCAGGACAGGCCAAAAGGCGATAGAGGCAGAACAAAGGCTATTGACCCTTAGCGATACAAGAGAGGGGCAGGGGGGAGAAAAAAACAACGAGTTATATTAACCACAACTTTGTACCTCAGTGGACCAGTCTGCATTGTAATCAGTTGTTGCGCTATTCATCGAGCCACAGCTCATCCGAAAGTCATCACACTAGATAGAAGGAGCCTCTTACTCAAAGTCGTGATGTATCGAACAGTAACGAGCTCCGCGACTGGGCTCTTGCTCTCGAGGTCCCCATCGCAAATGCGCTGTTTTTGGGCGTATCGCAATGGGGCCTTACGAGAGTCGGGCATGGCCTTTTAGGCGTGGCCATCTCCCATCAGCGGATGTATCTGCCCATGGACGGAGTACGTCCATGGCAAGTCTTCCATCAGCGCCGTGCAATATTGGTTCAAAAGCTAGTCTGCAAAAGGCAGTCACCTCGCGATATCTGAGGTGACTGCTTCAGTTGGACTAGCGCAAAATCAGAATTGTTGTCTCGGACAAAGATTCCAAAGCCCGCCGCCCTATCCCCGCCCGCGCAGCTAGTCCGAAAAAGGCAGTCACCTCGCAAATTGTGAGGTGACTGCTTATACTAGACTAGCGCCCATTCCCTAAAAGATTCCTTCATCTCAACCCAATCCAACCGTATGATGTTTCCCCACCCTCATCAACCCCCCGGGATGAAAAGCTGGAAGAGGGTCCTCCGTCAAAGTCGAGATTTGAATGGCCTGGTGGCAGTGACTTGCTTCAATAGTATACAAAGTGCGCACCTTCGAGGGTCCGATAGTATAGCTGTACTAGGGCCACTCCTTTTACGCGGTTTCGAGGATATCGACCAGCTCATCTGCAACGTCGAATCTGACTTGCGTCCTCTTGCTGCACGACCTTGAGGAAAATCTGATATCAGGCCCGTCTAAAGCGAAGCGACGCTGGATCGACAGGTTTGGAATTGTTGCGTCAGATAGACGTTCCACTCCGTCCGTCCGCTGTTTGTCAAATGGACGCTTATTCCACCGTTCAAACCGACCCTTCATATGCCATCAGGGTCTGCTCGTGTCTCGTTCCTCTTTTGTTGTATTACCTGCCCCTCCAGTCAACGTTCCACCAAAACCCTCGTATTCCCTCTATTGGAATCCATCCACTATCACACCACTTGCTTTGCAGCTCTGTCATTGTTATAGTCGAGATTCAAAATAGAGCCACTCACTTCACATTTCCTTTTTTTCGAGGCCTCGCCGGACCCGCTCATGCTCCTACGCCTGAACCCTGCGTAAGATATTCAGCTCTTCGCATGCTCCTCTTATTCTGACATGCCAAAAACAACCGGATTGTCTATCAAGCCAGCCATTCTCGGCCCGATTTTCAATTGCTGGCAGCCACTCACTCCTCTACTTCTCCCGGGCTTCCATGAAACAGCACAGGCAAGATAGTATCGTTATGCAATGCCGGAGCGGGGACGTAGGTTCTCTTCCCAAAGGAATGCGACCGTAGTGCCGCAGCTTATCATGACGTGCTGCAATGGAACGATTGCTCCCGCAGAAAAAATCCGGTCCCACCTCCACCCATGATCCGTCCGCCTGAAGCTATGCCTGACCAACATAAAGAAATGTTGCCGACTAAAAGGTTCCGTCCCTCTTTTGGGGGACGGAATCTTTTAAGTCAGCAAGTCTTAGCGTTCCGAGCTATGCCTCGACAGCATCCCCACAAAAACAGCAAAAAAACAACGTCCTCGTCGACCATAATCACCACAAAACGTTATCGATGTCAAGGCTCTCGGTGATAGTGTTGACCATCCTGAAGCCCCGAGTATGGGTCATGCTCAAATCGGATGAGTGATTGTCGAGAAACAAGGGTGGCTGAGATGGGTATGCGAGAAAATCGAAACGCCGACCACGAAACAGGGACTACCCGGAAAATCGTCGTTGATCCGTCGATCGGAATCGACCTAAATTGCTCAAAACGTGTATCTCCGATGCTTTTGCCGAAAGAGTGCACCACCTGCACGTGATCTCCTTGCGCCTGCTGCGATGGATCACCACCAGGGATCTGGATGGTTCCTCCAGAATAAGCATGACTTCTCGTGCATAGCTCTCATGACGTCCCTCGATTCCGCAGCGGTCCAGGTAGGCTCAGTACCTCGTGCATTCGGCGCACTTGATTTCGTCAGGCTGACTGGTGCACTTGTCACCGTTCTGAGCAAGTCCAAATGACGTAAGAGTATTGTGACGCCAGCGGGGAGACAATGTGCACCATCTTTGATAGGTCGGTGATGGGTTGTCCGTGGCATCCTTCATGCCAGCCTTTGCAACGTCTCTTCCTTGTTTGTCCACTGTAGACGGCGGTGTTTTGGCCGGAGGCTCCTCAGGTGCTTTGCCTGCATCTTGAGGTGGAGGCGGAGTAGGTGAATCCGAAGGTGTTGCACCCAATTTTGGTGCAAATTTGCTGAAGAGGTCTTTGAGTTTCATGGGAGGTAACAGCCTTGGTAGTGACACTTGCAGGGTCGGTTTGGTGAGAGATTTGAGAGCGGAGCGTAGTGCATGTAGAGATCATGCACGGTGAGATATGATTTTGGTGAGAAGTAGCTCGTTGATGAGCTGAGAGAGAGGTGTTAGAACTGGATCGTGAGATGGAGGATGAGCGTGATGATGGTTCAGCTGTCGATTTGAGTACTGATGAATATGGTGGTGGCGAGGTTGAAGCCGAGCTCAGTCATAAGCCTGCTGTGTGGTAATGCAAGAGGACTATGGGAGCCAGCGGGATCCGAGCGGAGAGATAATTCTGGACCGCTGGCAAAGGGAGTTGGGAAAGGCTTGATGCTGGCCACGTGTAATGGAGAAGTTGTTGTTTGTGGTA
Organism: Ramalina intermedia; assembly: GCA_003073195.1. Classification (NCBI taxonomy): domain Eukaryota; kingdom Fungi; phylum Ascomycota; class Lecanoromycetes; order Lecanorales; family Ramalinaceae; genus Ramalina; species Ramalina intermedia. The sequence continues at coordinate 26,142 of PEKF01000118.1, forward strand.
TACTGCGAACTACAGTCGCCGGCGGTGTGAGTCTCGCTTTCTCAAACGATAATAGTAGAGCTGAAGCCGGGGACAAAGGAGGGTTCAGTCGTATGGGGTGCGCACCGCGTCCTATTTCTATGCTTATGTCCTCAGCAGTCAGCATGCGTTGGTCAAAGAAGTGAAGATCGATGTGTCTGTTCTGGGGTCGAAGTCTATGGTAGTGTCATTTCTTCCAGACTCACTACTGTTATCTTGCGGGCATTCTATCCGAACGCGCGTCCGCTTTCTTGCTCAGTGCGATCCTGCTGGGCTTATTTGCCGTTTCTCAATTTGGCTGATCGCTGCTTTGACATCCGCAAGTAATAAGTCTTATACCAAGGGCGCGGTTCTTCCCCTGTGGCCTCTTCCTGGATGCTGTCGTCGTCACGCATTGTGACGCAGTCTCGGTCGAGGATCGTCAAGCGGGCAAGCTCGAATGTGAATCCCAACGACTGGGAATTTTGGACTGCTTACAAGTCAGTCTTGGTGCTGAGCCTGACCAAGGCTGCTGGATCGGCCATTGTCAAAGTGTTAGGGTTCATCGCCAAGGTGGTCCGGCACAAAGATGACCTCCACTTCAGTATGGGAATCCATCCAATGACAGGGGTCCTCGTAAAGTCGTTAGAGAAGGGATCGCGGGTACTCCCGTTCACCGGTCGGGCGGAACGGGGGGCTGGGGGTTAGCGCGCGGGGTGGAAAAAGATTTGTTTATCCGGTTGATTTTTTGATTTTGGATTGTTGATTTTTGGTTTATTCATTCATTCATTCATTCATTCATCCACTTCACTCGATCCGCTGATTGGTTATGCGCTTGCTCACCGCTTCTTCAGCCAGCAGGAATGACGGACATTCTAACATCTGATCAACTCACCCGCATCAAAGCCTGGACTCAGGACGTTGTGCCAGCTTTTCCGCTTCCGCTGCCCGAATTGCCCGACTCAAGGACATTTCAGCCGACAGTAGGCAAGCGTCGTACTCGAGCACCTCTTGTCTCTACCTCTGCAAATATCCGAAAGCGCAAGTGTGCTCAACCCGACCCCGACCCCGCCCCTACCAACATCAAGAGTCCCAAACGCGGTCCTGCCAACCGAAGAAGCCAAAAGCCAGCTGCGCAACCGCGAACTACGGTCACAAGAAGAAGAAGTGCTGTCCCTGTCAAGAGAAGAAGAGACACCATGGCAGACAGATATCCGATCCGTGATCGCAAGCCTACGGTCAAAGCTCGTGAAGAGCTCGAAGCAGAGCAGCGCGACTGGGAAGAGACGGAAGGCCGATATGCCCAGTCGAGACCTCCTTTGGGATTTCACCCCCCTCCGCTCACCCCTCCACCGAGAACGCCCAAAGCCAAATCCAAATCACACGGCGACCCCCTACGTCTCAACTCAGCTGTACGACTGACGCCGTCCGATCTTGCCTCTTTCTCCAATGCCGACAACAGAAGCCGACCTGTCCTCTCCCCTACCAGGGGCACCAGTAGTCCTTCGAAAGACTCAACTTCCCCAACCAGAAAGAGCAGAGAGATGACGATGGAACAGCAGAAGAGTGATAAAAGCCTGACAGTAAACGACCTCCGAACATTCACTCCGAGCATAGTCATCCTGACCGTCAGCCAAGTATTTGCCATGTCTCGGTTTCAAAAAGGGCTACCGACGCGTGTTGATCACTTGCGCTTGACGCTGAAGAAACACACACGCTTCGTCCCCCGAATTCTCGAGCAACAATATATCCAAGAATTGGATACGCCAAGGAAGACCCGCGACCAGGTTCCCCCGGAAGCCTTCCAGGACAGCTTTGCCGCCAGTCCAAAGGATGCCGACATGCTCAAGGAAGTGGCTGCTTCTGTCCTGGAGGACGCATCTTTCAATGCCATGAATGAGGCGCATGAGAGGCAATGGTCCTCAACCACAGTGTCTTCCCTGATCAATGCGGTAAAAATGAAATACCGCGGAGCTCAGTCCTTGAATGTGTACGTTCTTGCGAGCAATTGCCTCCTGCTTCTGACTCGCTGATCGGTTCACAGCGAAAGCTGCGCAATCTCCCCAGTGGAACTCCGCCCTCGCCGCAAAAATGGAGAGCCAGTCTATGCTGAGGGCGAGAGCAGTGCTGCGAGTCAAACCACCAACCATTCCACTGCCACATCTACTTCGAGGATGATCGATCTAGCTATGGGGCTCCGCCTGTCCTCTGACGAACAATCCATCATCTATCAGTGGCTCAATCCTCTTCTTGGAGGCGAGAAATCCCTCAATCAAACCTTATCCTACCCGCGCTATGTTCCCCTATTCCTAGATATCGAACTCAAAAAGACTTTGACAGAGCGACAAGCGGAATTTCAGCTCGGGATATGGCAGGCTGCTGGCTTTGCCAAACGATCGCATCATGGCTGGAACCAAGAACTCATGCCGATGCTCGGGATCTGTATCAATGGCCACCAGTGGAATTACTACATCACTTTCCCAGAAACTCGTGAAGCCAATGCCACGATAGTAAGTCCTCCCGCCTCTTTCTCGGGATCCGCTTTTCCCAGTCACTCACTATTGTTACTAGATCCTGATGGACATGGGCAGCATGGGCCACACCCGCAACCTCCTTGGTATCTGGGAGATCATGTTCAAGCTCGATCTGATGCTGAAGTGGGGCACTACCGAGTACAAGGCCTGGTTCGACCGGGTGGTGATGGGCCAGGCGCGAGCAGAGATCGAAAGACGTGACCAAGCCTCTCAGGGTACAGGCCCGCCTTAGCGGCCAAAAGGAGCGTGGATGGTCCCTTCGTAGTTCTTAACAGGAGCATTCACATTTCTCCACGCTTCTCACATCAGATACAAGCGTGAAAAGCCATCCAAACCACTCTTATCCATCTTCCATTGGCCATCTCTCCCGCAAAACACCACACTGCTATGAGGATTTCCAGTCCCCGCCTTTTCACATTGCCGGCTCCAGCTTCCCTTCCGCTCGAATCAGTTCATCAAACATCTAAGCTCACCGGCCCAAGCACGGACAAGACCAGCAGTCCGCAGAAATCAAGACCCTGTCACCAGCCTTCACGTCTCCCTCTACATATCCGCAGTTGTGATAAAAGGAAAGCTTTATGAAAAATCTCCCTCCTATCGATTCAAAGCCCAGGCTGAGGCAAACCCTCGATTCACCACCCTCCCATGACCGCACCTTTGCATCCTCCCATCTCTCGAGCGGCTGAGAACGAGCTTCTCGGATCTTACTAAGTTATGACCACCAAATCCCCTCCCGTCCTCGCTGCCAACGACCTGCATACGCGGGATTTCCCGCCTTTTTGGTCGAAAACAAGGTCGTAAGCCCTGCTGAAATAGAGATACTAATACGCCACTGCGGACTTTGGCAATTCGGCTTCGCGCTAACTGTTATAATCATTGGCCGCGGCTGCGGTTTGCTGCTTTCCTTGTACGCCGCTTATCTTTGCGCCCCGGGCTTTTCTACTGCTGTAGGAACGGGCTGCTCGTACGCCTTGATACTATCGATTCTGAACCTCAGGCTCCTCCAATATCGAAACTGTGCCGCGCCGTCTACGCAGCTTGAAGATCTTGCCGTGAGTTTTGCGGGGTGCAGCTTCTAGAATGGGCGAATCCTGGTAAGAACGGCTCGCGTTGCTGAACAGTCTTTTGCAGTTGAACGTCACCAAGGTTGAGCAGTGTAGGACTGGTGCAGCACTATGTCGGATGTACGACAGCATCTTCATGGATCTCCCCATGAGCCGGGTCAAATCCAGCGTCAAGACTGAGTAACGCCTACCTCCAGAATTTCAAGATATTGCACACTGCGTTCACAAAGCATGGCATCGAGCGCGCCGTGCTGATTGCATCTTTGATAAAATGCAAAATGCAGGACAACCTCGCATTCCTCCAATGGACGGAACGATATTGGGATCAATACTACTTGGGCGGTGTCTACGATGCTCTAGCGCGAAGGAAGGGCGCCGGGGCACCGACAGCACGTCCGCCCTCAGCCCCGGCAGCCCGCACTTCGACGGGTGGCGCTCAGCTCATCGTCGCTATTATCAGGTGTGGGATCAGAGTCGGAGTCGTGGTTCGTCGCGATATGTATTATATACACGTATTTATCCATTTGCACTGCGGCTTTCACAATTTGATAGCAGCGGCAATGATCACGTCCATCATCATGGTAGACGTAGAGACTTGAATCGATCTTGAAGGGAAGCTCGCAACCCCGCTACACTTCCTAACGTCATCCTGCAGGTCCCAGAATTTATAGGTGGCGGGCGGTATCGAATGAAATTTGCAGGAAGTCCTTACTAAGGTAGGCTGAAATCCCCGTAAGTAATTAAAACACGTGCTAATATGAGCCTCCTGCAATTGGCTGGATTGGAAAATTCCCCCGCGCGGAAAAGATACACCCTCTTACCCCTCACTTGGGAATCCCTGGCTACCATTATAATCCAACATGAAGACGTTGATATTGTATACACTGATCTAGACTCGATAGTTGTGATTCTTCCTCCTGAGAGCTGCAGCTAAATATAAGCAACGATGTCTGAGCCGAGTTCCTATTGCGAGCAGTATTTCAGATGGAGATGGACAAGATTATGGGGAGAAATGGACGATAAAAGCATTCTCAACAGAATACTAGATGACAAGCCATTCTGTGATGTCCGGTTCAAACGTATAGTGATATTGAGTCAGGGTTCCACCAGCGATGAAAGCGACGAGATTGCGTTGCTACTCTGGGAGTATTGCGGCCATAATCCACAGTATCTGTACAACATGTGGCAATGGGCCGAGCATCTGAACTTGTTCAAACAGGATGCGTCCCAACAAATCAAGTACATCAGAAATTTGTGGGCAAATATTGCGAAGGCCGAGAACGCGGGCGAAGGTATCGATATAGGGTTGAAGAAGTTCGAGGACGAATTAACGAGTCAGCCCGAGGATCCTTGTTTGATATCGTTCAGCCGCGAACTATATCGAGCATATAAGGAATATCTGGCCCTGTTTGTCGGATTCGGTTAGTAATACGAGAGCATATGTGAGTAAGGCTAATACTTTGTATAGATCAACATCTTGCTAGAGGGTCACACCACCCATTCCCTCCCCGGAGATATTTCCACCCATGGTATCCCCGGGGATCTCTCCGTACAGGTGAGTTCGAAAAGGGTCTTGACTCCTTCTTGCAGCAGAAATACTTGGCAGAAACATATGTTCTTCTTGAGACAGGTTGGGATCTTTTGAAATTGGGTTGCGACTTGGATTTGTCTTTCCTTTCATCAATACCGGAGGCAGGTCCTCAGAAAAGGTTTCTTCACTTTGAGCCAAACGGTTTTCTTAGTGAGGAAGAGCAGGTAAGACGAGAGGATGGCACTCTTGTGTTTGACGTAGCTGGGTCTGGTAAAACACAAAGGATATTCGACTGGTTTAGCAAATTTTATGGCCACTACCTGGTGGCTCCCGGGCCCAAGGACGATCCAAGAGCTCCCGAAGACCATCGAGTAACGGAAAAATATGAACCACCAATACTAGACCAAGATGTTTTGAGATTCAGAAGGGGTAGCGCCTCGCGAGATATGGAGCTTTTGTATAGATATAGCATTCCAACTTACTTGTACGATGGTCTAGCAGCTGGACGCGGGCTGGTCGTTTCCTCCGCACGCCTTAAATTCAATCGAGATATAATGCTTATGCAATTCCTAAGAAAGCTCAGAGGCGATCAACCCTTTCAACATAGTGGGCAGACGGGTCCACGAAAATGGATATTGTTTCAGACCATTTGCAAAAGCGGCAGGAATGGTTTTGATCCATTCCATTCTGCATTGCAAATTTATTTGCTGGTCGAGGACTTTACGGATGTGCTAAGGCCGGAGATCGCGGACCGTATCGGCACCTCCATAGTGTGTCTTGATAAAGCACAGCTCCTGTTGAAGGGCCAACCTAAAGGTTCAACCGATCTTGACTACATTCTTCGAGGGGCTTTACGGCCATTTGACATACGAGATAAGGGATCTTATGGTTGGCATTCGTGGGGTACCGGACACATTATCTCTGGGACATCGCTTCGTTTTGAGGAATGCACCTCTGTTCTGGGTCGTCACCTTGAAGACAAGTTCGAGCGAAGAAGGTTAGAGCGGGATTCGATATGGTCGCATGATCGGCACCCGCCCGTCCCTGATCACGCGAACATAATGAAGGTGACCGATTTCTCGTTCCTCGTAACAGACCAACAGTTCGAATCTCTTTTGAAGTCCCACACCCGGCGGGTTATTGGCCGCATTTTGTACCTTAGGCAACTAGGACGCGACAAAGTTGAAAGCTACGGCTTCACGGAGATCCTTTTGCCAGCTGTGTATCACACTTCTGCAGATGAATTTTTCGATAATGGAATGGGGTTCCTTAACGGATTGCCAGAGCAAACGCTCGACCATACAGCCGAGACTATTGAGAATTACTTCATAACGGAAGAGAGAAGATCGTGGGTCATTAAGTACAGCCTCTTGCTGCGAGGTCGACATCGGTGGTCGGTTCTTTACATCGAGCACTTGCTGGCCTATTATCTTAAGCTCATTAACACCCCCGAACCAATGTCAACAGACCAGGCAGAAGATACAGCCAATAGTCGTGACTTCCCTGCAAGTCAGCTGGGTCCGAGCGAAGCTACGAAAGGGCCGTCAGACGGGGACGAAATAATATTTGACTCAAGAGAATTGGCAGAAGATCGAGACGAGTCGATAGATGATTCGGATATGACAAGCAATGTCTCTTGGATAACACAGCAGTCAAAGCATTGCCAAGATATTATCAAAAGTGCCTTACGGAGAAGGCTAGAGGAACTTGAGGAAGGACACAAGGTGGAGTATACCTACATGCTGGAAGACTTGTATTGGACTGCCATCCGTGCAGATTTAATGCATAAGCCATCTATACTCCAGGACAGAACGGGTGGGCAGCTGATTACCGAAGGATTTGCGCGCATGGATAGCTTCAGCGGGACTGCAGATGAAGGTAGAACAGCGGTGAAGCAAAAGCTAGCCGAGCCATTGGCCGTCGCAGCTGTGGTGGAGCATTTGCGTGCCCAACAACCAAGCAGGTACAAGAATATGCTCAAACGACTTCTCTTCGATAATCAAGATGACGCATCTTCCATGGGAAAAACTGCTGAGTATATTTTGGCTTGGGTAAGCTCCAGACTTCCAATGATGTTGTTTCCTATCTAATTGAAACACCCACCTCACTCTAGTCATTTGGTGGGCTTTTACGCAGCGATCCAGAGGATCCTCATCTGGCTCCAGAATCTCGAAGACTTTTTATTGAGATCCTTAACAACGCCAAGCTCGTCACTGCATCCCCAGATTTAGGCCAGCAACTCAACCTGACTGACTACAATCTACACATGCCACCACCAGATGCCCCTCAAACCCACGATCTTGGTCAATTACCCGAATTCCACGAGTGGCTTCAAAATATACGCGAGCAAGCATTCTTCCCGACGTTCTACTTCCCATCCACGTTTGCCGGCCCAGATATTGTCTTTACCTTGAAGCGCAATGATCCGGCGGTAAAGACAACAATTCTTTGCGCCATCCAGGTAAGCAAGAACAACGCTCTACGTATCATTTAGTGAACTGCTGCTGATCGAGCCAATAGCTCAAGACAGGAAAGTCTTGTCAGAAGAATGACGCAGCTAAGGTCGTCTCCACTATCGATCCAAATCTCTGGTTTGCCTCGAAACCCGGGAAGAACATGAAGAGTGCATTGGAAGATGAGATCAAGTTATGGCAGGGTACACTAGAGATAATGACGGTACTGTTCACGACCAGCGTGTCAATCCAAGAATTCTTCGCGTTCAAGGACTACAGCGTGCTCCCCAATTCAGCATCCGCGGTGGGAAAGAGTGTTCTGGAAGAGACATTGCAGATCATCGCCGAGGGACGGAGGACGTCCCTGTCTGAAGATGACGGCAAAAGAATCATAGAGGGCGCTCACCAAACAGTGACGGGCAAGCCTTGGGTTAAACAGGCAAAGAAGGATGTGGGACAGCTAGCCAGGGATACGTCGGCTATGGATCTAGATGACCTAAGCATCAGTGGCAACGGTGCGCAGGACGATGTGGGTGGACAGCAGAACGTGTTTTCCAGGATACGTTTTCGCTTTGCAACATTGGAGCGACGCCATACGGCAGTCTTTTTTGGTAAGAGTGTAGATGAGCTTATCGGCTTAGTCAAAGACTTGAAGGGGGATCAGCCCGAAGACGAAGGCGAAGAGCTGGATCCAAAGGAGCTTGCAGTGCTGACGGCGGAGGCGAAGAAACTGACCGTTATCGCGTTGAAGCACTGCCTGAAAGAATCGGGGATCAGGGGCTACTCGCAATCCCCCAAGGAACGACTAATCGAACTTGTTGTTCAAAAGGCGAGGCGTCTCGGGTTTGACGAAGTCCTGAACATTATCAAAGATACAACAAGACTAAATCCGACGAAAAGAGGAGCTAATGAAAGTTCGATTGCTGGAAGCATTAAAAAGCGTCGGACTGAGTAAGACTTTTCGTTGAGACGCATTCCTAATTGGGTATCTAAACTTCTCAATAATGGACAAAAGACCGAGCCTCTATGTTTCTATAATTAACGGACGGCAAGTTCTGATATGTCTTTTCAGCTAGCTGGGTCAGTAGGGATTTAAAGTTATACGTATATATATCGTTTTGGACCTTTAAGGTCCCGTTATTCGTCCCCATCCTTTAATAATATAACGAAATAAACTAATTATTTTTATTCTTATATTATTTTATCTATTTATTATATTAAAGCGATAAAAGCTATTTATTAAACGACGGGTAACTTTTAAATAACGTTAAGGTTCTGGATTGATAACAATATTGATATTGTACTTTTTCAATACTGCTTTATTATTTAACTTAGGGTTCGAAAATACTATATAAGAGCCGGAAAAGTTTATATAAGAGCCGTATAAGCCGGAAAAGCAATAGGATAGCGTTAAAGAT
>PEKF01000138.1:0-33777 GCA_003073195.1 Ramalina intermedia
GGGGGGGGGGGGAGGGGGGGGGGGGGGGGGGGAAAGAGGGGGGTGAGCATGCATTGATGGGGGTATGAGAATGGGGAGAGAAGGAGAAAGGGGGAGAACAGTGCAAGCAGTCATTTGAAATTCGATCAGTATGCCAAATTGTCTTTTCTGATCAGTCTTGGAAGTGCGTCCAGTTGGGATTTGACGCTTGAAAGTTCCGTGCTTCCAAAACGATGTTGATGAAAGACCTACCTGCCTCGGGCGGTCTCCCAAGCAGAGATGTATATGTATTTGTACCCTACGCCATGCTTTCCCGACCCCCTGGCCTGCCTGTCTATCCCATACAATACCGTACGAGCGCTTTTTGAATATCCGCCTGCCAATCTAAGCCCAACAGCAATGGTACATTCTATTGCTCATACCTTTCAACCCCGTTCAATACCGTCTGTCTCTCAGATCACGTCCCGCCCCTCTTTGGTTGCCCGCCTTGCCGGCCTCGGCGGTTGGGCCCTGGCTATACCTCTGACCTCCACCACCGCTATGACCGCGATTGTAATCACCACTTTGGCCACGACTTTGACGACGGCTGTATTCGCCACTAGGTTCACGACTGTGATGACCACCGCCGCTGCTATTCGGAGCGGGGGCAGCCATGGGGGTAGGCCGTTGCACATCCCTGACGTCTTTGTTTGGATCTGCAGCTGCATCTTCCTTCTCATCAAAATCTTGACCGGGGTTGGCGGTTTCGTATTCGAGCATCTTGATGAACTTGTAGAAGCCTGAGGCGAGCAGAGCGCCGAGAAGGGGGCCAACCCAGTAGATCTGTGATAGAGGAAGCGTTAGTGAAAGCTGCTCTGCGAAGCACGGGGGACCACTGAGTGTGGGAATGGAGAGGGATGCGATGAAAGGAACCAAAGGAAGGAGCTCACCCAATGATAGCCCTCGAAAGCTTTCAGCACGACAGCTGGACCGAATGATCGTGCTGGGTTGAGGGAGCCACCGGTGTAGAAAACGCCTGGGGGCAAATGTCAATTCACGATATCTGGCTCCGTTTTGTTCAATTAACTTACCGGTCAATTCAGCCACAAACAGAGCCAACCCGATGCCAACGGGCGCTATGAATGTTGCTTTGTGCTTCTCGGCCGCAAGCATGAAGATGGTGAAGACCAGCTCGGCGGTCAGGAACATCTCAATGAAGAGACCCTGGGTGATGGATGTGCCAGCCCCCAATGATGTCTTCACGTTCAAGGGCCCTGGGAACAGACAGGACACGACGGCAGCGGAGCACATGCATGCCAGCATCTGAGATATGAAAAGCAACCCTCCTCTTACGTATGGCAATGCCCCGATCAGGCACATGCCCAAAGTGACGGCCGGGTTGAACAGGCCGCCGGAGATGCGGAAGAAGACCCATGCGTTGACGGCGAGGGAGAAGCCGAAACACAGGCTGATGTAGAGGAGCTGGGCAGGGTTGGCGGCTTGGGAGATGGTGGTGGAATTGCCGGATTGCGTCTGGGTGTTGGCGACTTGGGTGCCGGAGTAGGCGAAGAAGAGGAAGAGGAACGTGCCGACGAACTCGCCAGACATGGCCACGAAATGGCCTTGGGCAGCTTTTGGAAGGCGGTCGAGGAGGGGGAGGCGGGCGACGTAGCCTTCTGCATATTCGCGTCGTTTGCGGCCGGGCAAGACGAAGCCACCCTGGTGGGGGTCGTTGATATACATTACGGGGATGTTCTGGACGCCTGGTGAGAGGGATGTATTAGTTGAGGGCATGATGACCTTAGGTAAAGACTGTAGGTAGGATAGGGGTTGGTGGGGAAGTTCGGCTGTTCAGCTCAGGAATGTGAAACAGATGTGGTGGCAACGAGGGGACACGAAGCGAAAACTGCAAGGCTTACCTAGAACGAACAAGAGCAGTCACGAGCAGCTGCACGCGGATATCGCACAGAGTATCTGACAAGTAAGAGGAAGGAACGATGCAACGGCCTCGTGGTCTGGCGGGGCTTATCCACCACTCTTTCACCACCTTCACCCTTTTTTCACCACTTTGTTCAACGGTACCGAAAAAAATGGCGTCTATTCTGACGGAGGGGTCAACCTTCAGTCAGAAATGATGAAAAGAGGGACAATGGACGATGTGCAATTGATGGCACAATATTTATAGCTTTTTCAAGCACGCACCAACGGTTTTACAGTCGGTCTTTGCGTGGGATATGGCAACGGTAAAATTCTGCACTGGGCGAGAAACGAAATTACCATGATGAACAGCTGAAGACCGGAATTTTTGAAAACAAGATCGGCCACTGATGACGTGAAGACGTTAAGCAGCATGGGGCTAGAGAGGCATCCTGAATTCCTGAAGAGGCATGGCGACTCGTGAATTGCTGGGATCATCACACCCTTTGAGACTGGCTTCCATTTGCTTGTTTCGGTCTAGATGACCACACGACTGACAAGTGACAATACTGAAGTGTCGCGATTGTGCATGACATAACATGGACATGTACATGTGCGAACGTACCCCAGTCCAGGGTCTGCATGATCGAATTTTGACGAGCATGCAGGGTCGAAGGTCGAGTATCCGGACCTTGTTATCGATTATGCAAGATTTAGTCATTGGCTGGCAGGAGTGGTCATTGCTTGTTAGTTGTTGCTAATCCTGATTTGGTCAAGCCAAGCCTAGACGGTCTGGTGCCGCTTTCCTTCAGCAGCATCATCATCCAGCATATCGTCGCCACCAATCTCCTCCCTCCTCCCTCCGCCCTCCTGTATAGCATTCCCTCGTTACCCCACCTTCTGCTTCTGTACTCAGCACAGTGAACATTCCAGACTGACACATTCGGTGGACCATGATCATCCAAGCCTTCAGTGTATCAGGCTGAACTTCTTGCCTTTCAACCAAGGTCGGCGCACGCTCTCAAAGAGAGTCGTCGCCTGCAGTCATGCCATCGCAACGCCTCGTCTTCCTGCTGAGTGCAGCCATCGGCTTACCGACCATCCTGACATTCTTCTCTCTACTTCACACTCATCCAAGAGGTGACCTGGCGACAGAGGATGACGAACCCTCAACAGGCATCGGCTCCTTCTTCTCCTTTCATACCCCCTCTACCTTGTTTCCACCCTCGGCCATTATCAGCTTGACCGATGACAACTCGACCTTCTTTCTCGCTCGCCCTGCCGACTTTGGTCCCTCGCTCAAATCAAATGGCATAAGTGGTCAGTTGTGGATCGGAAGTGGATTTGGCCAAGATGTCCTCGGCAGGAGCGGCGCGGCTACAGGTCTTGAAGGGGAGTTGGGCTGCAGCGACGTGCCAGGCTGGGATGAAAGATATCAAGAAGTCATACTGTCTGCTGTAGACGACGATCATTCTACGCTGGAGCCGTCCGACCAATCTGAAAAAGACGAGAAGGCTCTCGATGCCAAGACTCCAGCAACCGTTCGATCTGGTGATCTAGATGCAGAGCCAACCGAAGGGGATGGTACTGATGATCACCTGCACCACCCTCTGCCAAGCTCGCCCGTCTCGAAGCCAACCACATCACAGCGCGAGTCGGAAGAGAAAGGGCATGCCGATATTCAGTCCTTGCAAGAAAGCGCCGAAATGACAGGCAAGGTCGCTCTCCTCAGCCGAGGTGGCTGCGGTTTCCTCGAAAAAGTGAAATGGGCACAGCGAAGAGGTGCGACTGCTTTGATCATCGGCGATCATACAAGAGGCGGAGCATTGGTCACCATGTATGCCCGAGGTGATACCTCCAACATTAGCATTCCAGCCGTCTTCACCTCGCACACCACCGCCCACCTACTCTCCTCCCTCATTCCAGAAGAACACTCCGACTTCCATACCACCTCTGGGGATGTGTCTTCCGACGACAAACCGACCTTCACCCCTGGGAGCGGCCCGCGGGCAACATCCACTCCGAAAGCCTCCAGACATGGCGGGCGAAAAGACAGCAAGTCTGTTCTCGAAGAAGAGGCTGCTAGAGGAAGCTGGCGGTCCTTTTTCCGCCGTGGTCGCAGTCTTCGCGATGAAGATCTGTACTCTGACAGTAGAAGGCCACCAAGTAGCGGCCGACTGGATCTATCCGCGGAGAAAGAGAAGGAAGCCAAAGCGCCGAAAGCAAAAGACAACTCCAAGGCATCGCCAAGCACAAAGACTACTACGACCGCGAAAGTCGACACTCGTCTAGAATTGGGTGATGATTTCGTGATTGGCATTCAAGATTGGCGAGACCCAGATCTCGTACTGGCGAAATCCCAGAGTGGCCAAGGCACGACCTCTTCTACCAGCTACATTCCTTTGTCTACCCAAGGCTTCCCTAGCAAAGAGGGTGCCTCAGAACAGCAGATTAATGCCGCCTTCACCGGCGGCAGTATCACTCCTGGCAGTGGCGAATATTCTACCCAAAATCAGGCCGGTCGGAAAGCCGACCATGGCGACAAGAAAAAGGAGGGAAGCGAAACATCGGCGGCATCCAAGTCAAACAATAACAAAGACGGCAACGATTCAGAAGAGGAGCATAAAGGCCTGTGGGTGACCATCACCCCCACAACCATGTCAACAAGCCCTTTCTTCGACACACTCCTCGTACTTGTCGTCAGTCCCATGGTCACTTTGACTGTAGTCTATGCCCTGCTCTTGCTACGCTCCCGCATCCGACGCCGAAGGTGGCGAGCTCCCAAGTCGGTTGTCGATCGCCTACCTATCCGCACTTATCACACAATGTCTCGCCCCTCGACAGCATCCAGCACGCGCTTCGCTACACCACAGACCTCCTCGCCTACGTCTCCCTTACTTCAGAGCAGTCCGCGTTCTGTTCCGGGCCGATCGCGGCCACGATCTGCCACAGCGTCCGCTATTGGCGACGCCGTCTCCGCCTCGCTTGACCGAGCCACCTCACTGGTCTCAAATTCGCAAAATGAAAAGACTCAAGCAACTCCTCAGAAACGGAAGAAGTACCATGGGAGACAAGTCGAGTGCGTTGTCTGTCTGGAGGAGTATGTGGACGGTCACAGTCGAGTGATGAGCCTTCCATGTGGGCATGAGTTTCATGCTGAGTGCATGTAAGCATCCTCCATCTATCTCTTTATGTCATGAGCGAGGCTGATCGCGAATATAGCACTCCATGGCTTACTACCCGTCGCCGTACCTGCCCAATCTGCAAAGGCGATGTTGTCCGCTCGATGAGACCCAAACCTTCCTCGGGCTCAAACTCCATTACCACCGACCCTACCACACCGTCCTCAGATATTCAGACACAGGCGGCAGAAACCACCAACGACTCCCCTACAGCGGCGATCCCTATTCCTGCCAATGATCTCACCGACTTGGAGCGTGGTGAAGATGATCTAGCTGCTACTTTGGTCAATGACGAAGATGCCGAAGCGGAGGCTAGTTCATCGAGGAGCAGATGGGCAAATCTCATCCCCGGCAGTCTCGGTGCATTTACCGGGGAAGCCAAGGGGCGCAAGGGCGGAGGGCATGACAGGGATCGCTGACAGACAAGAGACGACTGAGCTCAGTGGCATGCATCGGTCTGCCATTCTCTATATTCTTATAAGGGCCGGGGCATAGAGCGCCGGAGTTGTCTACTCGCGTTAAATGAGGTTGGCATGTGTTTACATTGCGCTGGCGTCTTTGGTCCGCTGCTTTAGTATACTCCAGTATACCCCCAATGATCGAAATGTCGATGGTGTAGCAGAAGCGGGACATTGTTAGGTGGAAATGGGGGACTCCAGTGTGTGTGTACGTACAGTAAATAACCAATCGAGAACGCTACCATGAAACAAAAAAACCTCTCTCCTGGTGCCGTCGTAGAAAAGTGTGTATGTCCGAACGCCGCCCTCCAAGCGAGGCAACAACCCCACCATACCCGATCCAGACATCCCACGCCCTCTCCAGCATCGAATGCTTGTGCCAACTTGACGTCTGTAGGAAACAGGGTATTGGTTTGCGAGAAATTCTGCGAAGTGGGTATTAAGCGCCGGCTCTTGTTTTGGCGGCCTGGGGGGAGCACGTGTGTGTGTGGGGGGGATGGGATGGGATGGGGGCTTTTCGAGGGTTCGCTTGGCCCCAGCTCACTTTTGCGCACAAACCTTACCAACAGAATAACAATCCAGACGGCGTTCACGGTGAACGATGCTTTTTATGATATTCATTTTGTGATGGCTGGTGAAGGTCTATGTAAATGAGTAACGCGATCTATGCTCACAAATATTGAATAAAAACCGATTCCCAAATTTGTCTATCTGCGTGTGCGTGTGTGCGTGCGTAGCCTGCACGTTGCCAATTACCCGACGAAAAAAATATTCCCATTCTGCGCTCCCAAAACGGGAAATCCTCTCTTCCTCTCCCATCCTATCCCATCCCTTCACACAAATTCTTCCGTCCCTGCTTTCGTGACCCCTGATCTCATACCCTCAAAAGATAAGTTCATACTGGTTCCCTAATTCCGATTCATCCAAACCATGCAACCAACGCGCGCGACCCTCCTCTTCTTGGACTGGGATTCCACGCTTACTGCTACCTCGACGCTGCCGGTGGTTGCGTCGGCGTTGACGTATCCAGGGACGCAGTCGGCTTGGGAGGGATTGGGGAGAGCGTATGGGGAGGATATTAGGGCGCACGGGGAGAAGAAGGGGGAGAGTGGGGAGAGGGGGGGATGGCAGCGGGAGAGAGGGCGGTTGGTACGTTTGCTTGTTGTTAGTATCTGTGTTTTGTTGTCATCGAAATAAATTCTTTTGAGGGTTTTGAGGGGGATGATGTTCCACTGATTGATTATTCCCCCCGTTCCTTTTTCTTTCTTTGGTGGTGCTTTTTTGCACCTCGAAGGACGGGATACGGGTGTCGTTTCGCGTCAGGAAGTTGTTTCAAAAAAGGGGATGTGTCCCGTTTTAGCTACTCCTTCTGTTACTTATATCCTAGCATTCGTTTTGATAGGACTCCATCAAACCCATCGAACAAGCCAGCCTAGCGCGTGTCGCCGCAAGCGGCATCTTCGCGGGTGTAACAGCCTTTACGCTCCAGAACCTCGCACAACGCTGCATCACCGACCACAAAGTCGTCCTACGGCCTGGCTGGAAAAGCCTGATCGAGCACACGCAGGCCTCGTGGTTGGCTCACCGGACGGGGGAGGTGCATATCATCAGTGTTAGCTGGTCCGAGGTGTTTATCCAGGCGTGCTTGGAAGTTGCTGGCGGGAAGGGGATGGTGGAGGAAGGTGGCGAGGGGTATGTAGGTGTTTTCGCTAATGAGGTTGATGGGGATGGGGATGGGAGGGTCATCCCGGGCAAGGAGGGAGAGGGTATGATGCTGACGAGTGGGGATAAGGAGAGGGTGGTCCAGAGATTGGAGAAGAATTATCGCGAGCAGTGGAAGGGGAGTTCGGTGGCTGTGGTGAGTGTGTATGTGGGGGATAGTGTGACGGATTTGGGCGGGTTGATGGCCTGTGATGTTGGGGTATGTGTGAGGGATGGGGAGGGGCGGGAGAGTGGTGAGCAAAAAGAGCTAAAGGAGACGTTGGAGAGGCTCGGGGTGGAGGTAAGGTGGATTGGGGAGATGAAGGTGGGGGATCTTGAGGGGTTGGGGAAGAGGAGGATGGATGAAAAGGAGAAGAAGATTGTTTGGCGGGCGAAGGGGTTGGAAGAGGTGGTGGAGAGTCCGTTGTACGACGATGGGACAAAGTAAGGTTTTGGCTCAGGAGGAGATCATTTGATTCCAAAGCTTCAGACTCAAGATCTTCATTTTCGTTTTTAGCAGACAATCGCTGCGTATTGGCTACGGCAAGTAAGTGGAGTCAGTTGATCATGTGCTTTGGAGGAGGTATCAAGCAAAAAGATTGAGAACCTCCAAGCATCTCGACTGGCATATCCAGCTCACTACTTGACGTCGCTCAAGAGACCACCGCCACGACATGACCGGAACCTGGATGAAGAAACCAAATGTCAGCATCACCAAGGACCCGCCTAGGCCAGTGGACCAATTTCTGCCCGGCTGGCTAGAGCATTTGGCATTGAGGTAGTCAAGTGGCGAGGCGGCGTGTCAGAGTGCAAGACCGGTTCAAGTGAATGGGTGGAATGAGTGATATTGCTATGACTAAAGAATACTGAGGTATAGAAGAAGAAGGCAGACGAGGGCTTCTGCTAGCTATTCCAAATCTATGACACTCGCAATGACGTGATTGAACTCGTACACAACACAGGGTGACGTAGCAACGGCCGTGTTGCGATCGACGTGTTGTGGATGGTGTCACTGCGGTGTTGGGTGAGTAGGGCCTCATAGGCCGGATAGCTGCAGGAACCGCAAAGGGCTCGTGGTTCTAACACAGCGCTTACGACACAACGTTGTACAAAATCCATCGCAAGGTCCATTCGCTTCGCCTAAAGCCCAATATGAAAATTATAAGATTCTTTCACTTCGCTCTCTCTTCTATCCGTTCTTCATCACCCGAACAGATTCCCCAATCATCATCTCTGAAGCACAAAGGATCTCGTGCTCTTCGAGAAGACCAATTATCTTGGCTGGCTATCACACCAACTCGCAACACCCCCGCGATAGACCACTGCATTCAATTCGTTTGTCAAACCTTAAAGGCTACCTGTTCTGTCCCTAAGATATCATGTGCTGGTTCGACGTCTCCTACACCGATTGCAAGCATGGAGATACGATATTTGATCGGAAGAGATGCACCAAGTATCGTGGGACTGTAGGATGCGGCCCTCGAAACGCGAAAAAGGAGTAGGTTCCGGTTGCAATCCTTGTAGATGCGAAGCTGACGAGTCCAAAGGACAAGACAAGGCTGTTGTCAGGAGTGCGAACGAAGATCCTTTGCTTCAGCTATTCACTCGGGACCCTTACAGTACCATGTAGATCCGATGCCACGCACTTCAGCAGCGCCTGTGCGAAGCCATGGCTATGGATCCAGGCATGCCGCATCGCCGCCTACACAGAATCCGTATTCTTTTCGTCGGCCCCCTTCACCAACCCGCCATCGGAGCTCTGTTCACCGTCCATTGCCGCCCAAGACAGTGTCGTCTTGGACCGATGGACATCGTAATCAAGCAGCGCCTGAGAGCGATCTGAGTCTTCCTCCGATCAAATCCCATCACGAGCGAGATATCTACGAACGGCTTCCTCCAATTACTCAAGCAGCACCTGTCAAATCCCATTTACCCCTCCCACCAATGGCGGAAACATTGCCTCAATACCACGGTGGTCAGCATTATAGCGGCGTTCGCACAAAATCCTATGGACGTCATCCTACTACCTACGCAGAATCAGAGTTCACCAGATGGAGTGATAAGCCCCCTTCTATCAATGAATCCATGAGACCTGGGACGAGTCATGATTTCTTTTTGAAGAGATACTGACTATGGATGTTCACTGCTTCGGGTCCGATAGAAAGTGTGAATCCCTCGATAGCATTTGGAAGATGATGACAGCCTAAGATGGTGTGCTTGCAGAGATGGAGAAGGATTCTTATGCTGGACTGGCCAGCACTTAGATTGGGATGCCCAAGTGGTTCAGGAGATAGGAGGGATATGCAATCGTGTGCATAATGCATAGCCTAAATCTCATGATGTCGCCTACGATCTTGAATCTCCGCCCCATAGGAGCAGCATCCACCTTCTGTCTTACAATCTTGCGAGCGCGCCTCATCATCATCCTTCAAAAGACAGTTTACAAATACGCAACTAGCTTGATTCACGTCCTACAGGAAAAGATTTTCTAACTGAAATACATGTGCTCCTCGTACGATGGGCAAGGTCTGGACCGCTAGCATCACTTAACTCGTATCTCACATTGTGCTAAGGCCAAGACCTCATCAGCCTTGTGAGGCAGCTGACTTTCATCTGCAGGGGTAGTTACAAGGGAATCTCGGCCCGCAACCGTTTCTCATCCCTGCTATTGGCTTCTTGCGAAGTTGTACAGCGTATGAGCCAATAGGTCGTCCACGTAATCAAGCAGATGACGACTGTACGCAAGGGTACGTGTGACGTTATCGCTGCGGGAAGTCTGCATTATTCCGAATTAATTTTTTAAGGAAGTTGCTCATACAGAAGTGGAGTACAGAAGTGGAGAATGACGCAGGACAATCTTACCAGAGCAGCTAGGCAATCCGAATATCGCTGCCTAGTACATCACAAGAAGGTCCGAGAAACTGAAGACGTCTAAATGGAGCTGTGGAGGTAGCACAACGCATGACGATCATTCCAGCGAGTGGTACGGGTCCATCCTGGCGCATGCAGAGCGGTCAGATTCTCCTCCCAAGATCACTAGCCTCCAATACCACAGCTTCATGCAGACCATGACATGCACAGCATCAATGGAGGCCTTCTTGCCTGACGTAATCACCGCCTTATCTGTGGTTCCAAGCTGAGAAACATAAATATTCGGGTCTGTTCCGGGTGTTCGTCCATTCTTTCCTCACCTTCACCCAAGAACGAAAGAGACAACTGGACTCTCACCTCAGATTAAACCCATCTCAGAAACACTTCCTCACCTTGATCTCTGTTCCCCCAGACCCGGATTGCTACCTCACCATCGCCTGCTCAACAATATCTCCAAAAACCTTCAGGCTTACATCGAGCGCTCACAGCAACATGTGTTGGTACGAGATACACTACAAATGCCGGTGTGTCACTCCGCCGGAGCGCAAGCCAGATTGGTGTAAATTGTCCGACAAAAGCCAGTGCAAGAAGGCTACCCCGCGAGAGAAGTACTTCACCATGTGGATACTGCCAGCAGTGGCTACATGCTAATAATAGTGTAAGGCGTCATGAGGATGATTGCCCAAACTGCAAACGCTTGAACAAATAGCACTTTCAACAAACTTCCACAAAAGACGGCTGACCCCGGACATCCAATCTTCACGGCACTGAAAGCGGAGGCTACACATCCCTGGCAACACTCAAGTCAAAATTAATGCGACATTGTCGACATCTGCAGTGAAGCGATTCGGACAGCAAGCTGCGGATTGGGGACCATGGACAAGCAAAGGGAATTTGGGCGTCGGGTCGATTGGTTTACTAGAAATGGGACTTGGGTGAAATCCTGTTCCGGTTAGAAAAGGGATATCTGAGCCTCAGTTGAAATCATGTACGGGCTATGACAAGGATTTTGGGGCCCTGGGGGAATTCATGTCTAGGCTAGGATTTAGATTGGAATACATTTCTGCCCGTTGACATAAGCTGGATCTGCATTTCAGGCCTCGTTTCAGCATTGTCTTACAATCTTGATGTTAACAAGATCTGAAGATTCTGGGATAGGTCTTGCCAAATCCTGACATGATAAAGCGTATTATGATCAGCATGATTTGTAGATGAATGCAAGTTTCCAGGGATCCATAGTAGCTTTTGATATCAATTTTTTGTTTGGTTGAAACGCAAGTGTACATTGATCGAACATGAGTTGTCTTTAGTGTGTCTTCTGGACGGACCAGAATCTTCAAGGTAGAAAAGGACATCTCGAGAGAGGTGATGTGGGATAAGTGGCGGATCTGTGGGGTTCCTGATGTAATGATGGAAACCTTTGTGGTGGTATATTTCTAGGCGAATATTTGAACAAGATCATAGCAAAAGACTTATGACTGCTCCCAGCAAATCTTCTTAGAACGTCCCACGCTCTGATGCTTGTATGGTGTCTCTATCGCCAATACAGGCTTTCCACATTGCCGTATCCAACAACCCTGAGAAACAAACAGGCGATATCATAAGTCAAGAGCATCTAAGACTTACAACGCCCACGAACCTTCCCCTTGAACTCGGTCGTCGCGAACAACAATGCCGCGGACGTTAACCCCGGAAGCCCAATCCTCGCGCTTGCGATACTCAACCTTACCGGCGACTAATCAGAGCCGATCCCCCTGCATGAGGACGAGAACTAAAGCTGCAAGTTTGCGCCACGGATGACGCATCCACATCGCCGCCGAAAGCGCGGGAGACGCCGAAGAACTACATCGGTCTTGTATGCGTTTGTCGACTTGCGCACTGCAATGTGGCTAATCTTCAAGATAGGTCCACGTTGGCATGTCCGATGTAGTGCAATGACGCCGAAGTGGAATTGCTTGCGTTTTGGGGGTTTTGTGCGTGGTGTGGTATGGTGTCGGATATATAGGTGGCTGATGGTCTGGATTGCTAAGGGTGTTGTGGGCGATTCCAGCACCATCGCGTGGTGGTGACGGTAGGCGTTGTTTGTTTATATGAGTATTGTCTGCCTTTGCGTTTGAGTAAGTTGGCAACATTTGTAAATATATTACTTCACCAAGCGAAACGCAACTACGTTACCTGATTCGCTTCGACAACCCGGTACGGTAATTTCTTCGCTCAATCGCAATACCAAATCCTATCATGTGCGAGTGGGTCTTACTCTGTTATATTTTCTGCCCACACAATGTGGTACAATTCCGGCCCTGCGAAGCGGCCAAAAACGCAAGCAGATATTGCGTGATCCCGAGACCAAGGAGAGAAGTCGACGAAGACGAGCTAGAAGAGATGTTGGCCTTGACCAAATCCCCCAAGGTTGTACAAGTATACTGAGAATCGTACTGATAGGAACAGGCCGGTGGAAGATGAGTGTGGTAGGTTCACAGGCGCAGTGTGAGTGGAAAAGCGGTACTGATGAGACGCGCAGCGAAATGCCGTAAAGAGAATGAAGAGAGGGAGCAGCAGCAGCAAAAGCAAGCAGAAGGGTCATGAAGCGGTCGCGGGAGGGGTTAGGCGTGACATGACACTTGTCGACCGCCTCCCCAGTGAGGAGAGCAGAAATGGCTATGGCACTCGAATGATGACATGCAGCATTGGGTGATGGGTTGGTGGTATCGGGGTTTGTGGTCGTGATCTGGCAGAAGGGTGTGAACCGTTGTTGCAAGGAGGGAACCGGTCGTTCAAACCATCTTCCGACGAGCTGCAAGACTTGTGATTTTGTACAGCTTCGCATTTGCACTGGAAATTCAAAGACAGTATCTGACTCTGCCGTGTAATATGCTGTAAGAGATGACGGGGCCGTCTGCTCGCTGGACATATAGGACTTGTGGCGAGGATAGGAGCGTGCTTACGTAAGCCATTTTAGCTTGCTCCTGCCTCTACGTTCACAATGGACCAAATCCATCAGCACCTGGATTATTCTGCATTGAGTCTGTGTTGAATCAAACTCAGTCAAACCTACGGTAACCCTTCCGATTGGTCCACGGCTGAGGCAAGAGGTGGGGACTCAAGATCATTAGTCGAAAATAACGAAGGGTCTGTCGAGGCACATACGGCTTCTTCGCTGTCTGTAGGTATTCCTGGGGCTATGGGAGGGCTGACTCTCGCACTTCGACTACACCTGCCGGCTCTATTGTTGCCTGGCTCGCGATCGACATCTGGCTCGCAGTTGTGCGAAGTGCTTGCCTCAGATTAGAATCGTCTTGGTATTGGTCGGTTCGTCGTGGTCCTTTAATCAACCTCGAAACCATTGTATATACGCCAAGGCCAGAGCAGGTGATGATGCTGAGGAGTGCACCCAACATCGAGTATAGTCCAAGATAACCTTTGGAATAGGTGTAGTCTGGCGATGTGATCAGGTGCAATGAGTAAATACGCAGGATGGAGAAAATGAAGACCCTGGACTTCGTAAGCTTGTTTCTCGTTTCCCGCCACACAATTGGTGATAGACGAACACAGCTCCGAATGAAAAAATCAGAATTAGATTGCGTTTCCCTTCCGGAGGCAAATGCAGCGTTGCAATTCGTCTGAGTGGCAGTATTAAGATGGCGACGTCAAAGAACAGTCCTATTGCCTCAAGAATGATGTATGAAACAATCTGCCCTGGGCAACTCCCTTCGATTTTGGGATTCCAAGCGGCCGCTGGAGGATGGCAGATGAGAAAACTCCCCAAAAAGGATACAATTCCATGAATAGAACAAAGTACTATCATCACCCAGGTACCGATCCATATACATCTGCATGGGGAGAATACACGTTTGATAGATGTCACGATCGAAAGTCGGAGTAGCGTATTTATGACGCCCCATATGCACTCGTTGGCAAATACAGACTTTATCAGAGATTAGCACGCCATGAGGATGTGGGACACCAAGATACCCACATGTGATACCAACGCAAGCTTTGACGGGGAAACGACCTCCAGATGCTGATCCGCCCCTTCGTCAACGATTGCCCAGGTAATCATTGTAACGAGAATGAGTGTTGCGACTGATGCTCCAATGAGCAGCCAATCATCCAGTCCAAGAGAGCGGCGGGGGCCGCGTAAGCGGTGAAGAATTTGTAAGCCCATTGCAGCGATACCTATTAGCAGAAAGGTCCAGCCAAGGGCGATTGTGGTTGTTCCAAGACTCGAGATCATTGTTCGTGAGCGACTTCGTCTTTCAGAGCATCAACAGAGAGGACTGAACATTCTGGGGCAATATGAATGAGGTATATCCTTACGCACTGGCCCTACCGTGCCCCATGCAAGCACGCACAGGGTCCAGCTCAAAACCATCCGGTTGGCGGGAACAGCTATCACATTCAATATTTGGCGGGGAATAGGCCGCCGTTCATGCACGTGAAACCCCTCCAGCAAAACGAGGCGCTGGAAAGATGCTAGCTTGAAAGATGCTAGCTTGCAGATCCATTAACCAATCCGTTCTCTGCCAGGAGTACAGACACGGAACTTACCTCGCAAAATCCTTGGATATAAAATCTCGCAGCCAGTGTTATGCACTACGAATAATTACTTGGTAATTACGGTATAAGAGCCTCACACTTGTTACAAGTAGTGTAGCATGTAATAATTCTGATGCCGGCAAGCCAAATCATAGGACCTCGCCACCACTGCCTCTGACTATTTATGGCACATCATGACCTATGTCTGCCTATTCCTAGACTCCTTGTACTCGACTTATTCCGTGCTTCTGACGACTATCCTATTATCTGGGAAATGGATGCAAGATGAAGCTATATACGGATACTGCCAAGCCTTAACCCGGCAGCGTATCAATGTTATTACAATGTTTCAACCTACCGCTATCTACAAATTACAAATCAGTAGGTAACAAAATGCACACCACTGCTCACAGCTAGAGAACGACAGATGAAGACGAGAAAGTAGACTGAGCAACGTGAAAATCGCGCCAAAGATCCTCATCCTCAAACTGCGCCTGAGATCTTCCCTCTTCCCAGTTTATCAAGACACGGAATTCAGAGTGCATGTTGAGAGAAAAAGAAGGTTCCCAAACATCAATACCAGCCTAACAGTGCTATCTTGACGCGTTCGGTCTGATACTGAATGCAATCACTGCTAGAGGCTTGGTCCTGTTGGATCGGGTTCTGCCTTGTTCCGCTCATGCACCCTATCTGTGCTATCTTCCATCAATCATGCCTTAAGAGAACGTGCAAGCCGCTCTGCTTTCTGTCACATTGGAGGTGAGGATTACAAGTCTCCACAAGGGTAGAGTTTCGGGAGGCTGCGGGAATAACCTTGAGCTGCGTCATCCCTTTTCAAACATCA
Source organism: Ramalina intermedia (assembly GCA_003073195.1). Taxonomy (NCBI): domain Eukaryota; kingdom Fungi; phylum Ascomycota; class Lecanoromycetes; order Lecanorales; family Ramalinaceae; genus Ramalina; species Ramalina intermedia. The sequence continues at coordinate 15,468 of PEKF01000138.1, forward strand.
TTCACAAGAGCAAAGTTCGAAGCTGGCCCCTTCTACATGAGGATGCATCCTGCAGGATTTTGGCAGTTAAGGATGGGATACCATTCTCGAGATCAAAAGAAACCCAAGATGTGGGAAACTTGCACTGCCTGATATGATACACTGACAGACCATGAATTTCCTACACATTCCAAAATTGTACGAGGAGCAGCAATGGCCATCAAGGAATTCTCAAGATTCCTGTAGATGCTGGAAGAGTTTGACAGTGGCACTGCTGGTATTTGATCTAGTTCAGGTGGCAAAGACAAGACAAACCGTCACGATGGTCATTGCCGAATTCAGCAATATATATCTATGATCTCATTAAGATTCAATGTCATACTGTGGCATTGCTATAGTGGACGAGTGATGACCTACAGTGAGAGGTAACAGGTCGCTCAACTGAAGCGAATTTTGCAGCATTAAGAACCACGCGCCCCAATTACCGCCAAATTGTATATGGGTTCACCTTCACATATGACCTTTCCTCATCTTACAGCACATAGGCGATTGTCCTAAGCAGCATTGACTGCAGCGCAAGTTTCATAATGCAAAGATCAATCGGTTCGCCATATGTGGGCTCAATCAAGTATGCCTAGCTACAATCTACTTGCTGAATATTCCACTGATGCAATGAAGCGGAACATCGGAATTGTGGCAGCGTTCTATGCAGCTGATGAATGTTTCTTATAGAATAGTGATGGCAAAAGACCATCACAGCATCTGACCTGCAATCATCTGAAAGCTAGTCATGCGCGTGACTCGCAAGAAAGTCAATGAAAGAGGTCAAAAGTAAGAAATGCGAGCAGGTTTGCTCTGACAGATGATTGTGCAATCAGGCAATAGCGTCACCATATATAACAGACAGGCACACCTCAACTTTCTGACCCAGAGACGACTTCCAACTTTCATTGTCTATGATTTTTATTCTGTATAAGTGTTGCCATTAAGATATTTGTTTTCCTTGCCTCAGTGCTCGTCTTTTTGAGAAGTCTGTTCCACAGGATCATTTGAGAAAGGAATGGCCCAGAGGGTGGTAAATATATATCCCGATTCAGTCAGAGAAACCTCTCGCACAGGATGCCATTGAGAATTGGCGACAACGACCACCAAGTCAGGCGCGGGCGTTGGAGGCTAGTAGATTTGCCTCTCATATTGGGACTTCTCAATTGCAAAGATCTTGGTCCATCGCCCATTTCATACCATGGAGGCTGGATGCTTCCCTTGCATATTCGCCTGGCATGTGAAGTATCAGGAGCAGTAGGCATTTCCATTCACAAGATGATTCCTTAACACCTAGCAGCTTTCTCAAGTGTCATGGCTTATTTTGGCATTCTCTCTTAAAAAAAATTCATCTGTCGAACACTTTCATTCTTTCCATTTCCAGGAAGTCTGAAAGCGAACAACTCCTTACATCGACACTCATCCCCAGAATAGCTCATACACCTCTCTCGAGTCAGTCTGCCTTTCTGCAATATTTCTCATAGCTGAGACTTCTCTAATACAGACTGACGCGCCAACTATCTTGATATCACCCCTCTCATCCCTTCCTAATGTGCCACTGGTGGATCAAGTACTACGCCCACTGCCCGTCAAAATGCTTCCTAGTCGCCTACCGCCCCTGTCAAGACCGTATTGACAAGTCCGGGCTACCTACACCACCAGCATGCCGGCAGCCAAACGTTCCAAAGTCTCGGTGGCCGATAAGGTATCTCTTTCACACGACTCGTTGAGTACTGTGATTTGCTTGAGCCTAGACTAATGACTTCGAATTCAGTTTGTACAGGTCTGGAAGATGTCGATGCGGTATTCATACGCCCAACCATCTTCTAAAGGCCACATGCTAATGGTGTAGGCGATACGGAAACGCCTCTCGAGGACGAAGATCGCTCACAAGAGCCACCGGAGGACATGTCGCTCGCTCCGCCACCCCAGGCACCAGGGGCGGCAGCAATAAGTCCGGCGAGCCCATAGCCTGGGGGTTCTTCAATGGAGAGTAGCGATTGAAGGAAGGCTAGTCAAGAGCACAGTGGGTGAATTGATGTCTCGCCGAGGTTTGGGCATTGCAACTCTCAGCAAGCGATTCACTGCAGAATCGAGCGTATGGACGGATTGTTTTTTGTACTTGCTCCGAGCCGGACGATTTCAATTTTGGTGCTCCAAGCGGTGAGCGCTTAGAGTTGGGAGTCATTGTCCAGCGTCCACGGTGGCATGATGAGTTTGGTGCAAGCAATATCGTTCAGAATTGTCACATTGCAGCAAAGGATTGGAAGCAAGAAGTCGCAAAGCAACGGCTAGAGTCTTTCGTCGATGACCCACTAGCAATGAGACTTGTCCTTCAAGGGGGGTGACAACTTCAATAAATATCATATGATCTGGACGGCAGCTGCGTAGGCATACATTTCCAAGCCACCATTCTTCACGGTTCTTGCGGCGTGTCGTGGTGTTCAATGACACACAACAATGCTCGCGAGCCACAACGGCGACACTGAACAATGGTGGCAGAATCATGTGTCATGGCAACGAATACCGTGAGACGGGTATCAGTCAAGAGGCTTTTCCATTGTTTCATCCCTCGTGAACAACGAATTGGTACCAGATCACGACACAGACGTCTTGCAAACTCTCGACACTAGCAGTATCATAAAGGCCCACGTTTCTTCGCTTGAACGGGAAACCTGTCAGCTCTACTCACACCCTGTCACCGGCCAATCGAACTCGAGCAACTTCTGCAGAAAGAAACATCAGATCCTCACCCGCCTTCCAGACATCTTTGTGGTACCACGCGTACACCAAGTCCCCTCCACGGATCTTACTCGCCGGCTAAAGATGTGCCGTTTCGAATACCTCTATTACCAATGTTGTCCACGGGAGCCACAGTTCCCGTGCATCCGGGAGAAGTACGACCCTTTCCGAGTCCAATGTCAAGCCAGTCTTGACAATCCATACTTGGAGCCGTGCATGCCCGGGCGATTGGAGGATATCCCATGGGTTCCTCTCCCAGGACCATGCTGTTGCGAGGGGAGGTGGTCCGATCAACGGTCGTACGCATACGGGCCCAATGGAGACGGCAGCATTGAAGGACCTAATATGGCCGTGCTGTTGGGGGTGATCCGAGAAGGCAAAGTGTCAGCAGCAAGGCGAAGATACTTTCCGGATTGCCAGGATCCAGCGCCGCCAGCTGTTCTGTCAACTGTGTTGCCAGCTCAACAGACACAGTTGCTAGCAGACTTGCAGCGGCGAAATGTTAGCGGCGGTTTGATGGCCCCTGGAGCGGCGGCACCGCGAATGCCAATTCAGCAGCACCCATATGCGCCAGGTGGCGCGCGGCAGTACCTCCCTGGCCTAAATCCAGCAAGCGGTAGAGTGATGGCACCACCACATCAGCCTGGCCAAATACCTGTCGGAATAGCGCGACAGCAAGGGCAGGCTCCTGTGCCATGGCCATCAACACTTGTCGGTCAACTCGGGAGGCCACAGAATTTTGGTCAAGGGCTGTCGTACTCGAGGACTGACCGGGCAGGGCGCCCCATGCCTGTCTCGTTACCACAGCGAACAAGGACAGGTGACGACGCGCTGGCTTGGTACAATTCGGACATCTTTCCACCAATAGACGCCCCTACTGCTTCGCTTCCCCCACGTCAACAGCATCCTCCACCACGCCAGCAACTTCCTCCATTGCGCCAACAGCCTCGCCCGCGGCAACAGCCTGCTCCAGAGAGGCAGCAGCCCCCCGCTGGTCGCAAGAGGCCTCGCCTTCATAGCCCTTTCCGAGCTGCGGGCCCAAATGTACCTCTGTCCCAACGACAACCGCACCCGCAGCCACGGGGATACGATCCGTTCCCGCCGCAGAACTACTTCGACCTGATCAACGAGACTGAGCAGCGGAACATGCGGCCCGACATGCCCCCAGCATCTGCTCCAACTTCCTCATCCACCACTGCCGGCCCATCGACCTCTCGTCTTGACCCTAGGGCCACTAACTTCACTCCAGCGTCAGGTGTAGAGGCAGGTGCTTCAAATGCGGCAACAGCTCCAGAACAACCTGCAACGTCAGGAGATTGGACGAGGAACCTGGGGCATTATGTCCAGCCCCAGTTCCGGAATCAGGGAACGGGAACCTCATACATCCAGCCGCAATGGAAGAGACGACCTGGAGCGTGGAATCGAGAAGAATGAACTGATAGGTCAGAAAAGTGAGGTGACAGACATTGACCAAAATTGAATATGAGCTTTGCGCATTTCTGGCGACAGCGGGTTGAGGAACATGAAATTAAGGCGAATAGATGTTTGAGATGATTCATTACTCTTGAATAAGAACTCACTGTTACAATGCCCTGACCGCATTCTCTCAAATTGGTTACATGCTTAAGTCAGTGACCATCGACAGCTTTGTCAAGTCTTGAAAAGTCAGAATAAAGTAGCTGCAATACCGCTTCATGTATGAACACCCAACACCTACCGATTCAGATACTGACAGCCAGCAGTATGGTGTGCTAGGGCAGCCTTGGCGCTTGACGATAAGGCTGAGACTGCCCGAACTTACCCCTGATTTCCTGCCAAGAGCCCAAATCCAAGCCTGAAACATTCAGTTTTCGCAAAGGAATAAAAAGAGAGAAACTTTGCTTCACCGAAAGCTAATCAATGGCCTCCAGTTTCTTGGTTGGTCACGTTTGTAGACATGGAAAATCCGGTCCCCCACAAAGACTTAATTTTGTGAGGCGCAGCTTGGTGATGATCATGCCACTCCATCGATGAGAGAAAAGTAGGCAGGCGCTCGTGAATAAAAGGCGATGCGCGCAAGTAGAGTGCTCTAACCAGAATCAATAATCTGGTGCTACCTGACCAGTGAAGCTAATCCCGAACGAATCACGAATCCAGGATCCGCCGAACCCGCCATTCGACTTTCCTGCTTCTGGTGCAAAAGAATTAATTTAGTGCCCAAGATCCACGAGCAGGTACAACTTCATCCCCATCCACCGTGAGCCGGATTTCCCACCTTTTGTCGCCATCGCCATCTCTACAGGCCTGTAGGGTGTCGCATACCCTTGTCGCTCACTCTGGATCTCGGTGGACTATATCACAAAGCTCATGGACCGCTTGTGCTGGGCACTCTGGCCGTCGCAATCCTTTCTGCGCCGCTCCTGAAGCAACATTCATCTAATCCTCCTCCAACCGTTGGCCATCATCATCAATTTGGTCGTACATCGCACTTATAACCAAAATTTACATCACACGGGATCTGGCATCTCCCCAAAATACATCTAGAAGGCCCACTAGGCTTGAGCGCTTCTGAAGAGCCACAAGGGAGGACAGCCCTCATCGCGCAACAATGTCCTTTCTGTTTGGAAAGAAGAGTAAGGGAGATAAGGCAGGCGCCGCTCCCCCCACAAGAGATGGAGCCCCATCTGCCGCCTCAGGCATGTCTATCCCCCCTCCCAATGGCATAAGAACAAAGGAACGAGGACCTGGAGTCTCAAGCCCCGCACCGGGATCAGGTGTGAACAACCTGAATGGCAACGTTACCCCCAGCCCGGACCAGAACCAGGAGAAACCGCGTTCAGAACATGAAATGCAGGTACGTTTTCACAGACCCAATGACCGTCTTGATGCCACACCAATGTCACCTCTCGATACTCCCCAACGAGCAGCTCGAGTCGGCCGATCATACTCACATGTATCAGATACAGCAGCAGCAGCAACAACAACATGGCTTGCCAGCCCGCACCGGCCCGACAGGCCCCCCCCCAAGCGTCAACCCAGCTGCTCTATACCCGTGGTCACAGAGGCGCTTGACCTTCACTTCCTCACAGCCAAATCCATTTCCCCGATACGGGGCAGCTGTCAATGCTGTCTCATCCAAAGAAGGCGAAATTTATCTCATGGGTGGCTTGATCAATGGATCAATGGTCAAAGGCGATCTCTGGATGATCGAAGCTGGGGGCAACAGCTTAGCCTGCTATACCGTGGGAACAACCTTCGAAGGCCCGGGACCTCGAGTGGGTCATGCAAGCTTGCTTGTCGGCAATGCATTTATTGTGTTTGGGGGTGATACGAAAATGGACGAAAGAGACAAGTTGGATGATACCTTATACCTCCTCAATACTCGTGGGTTCTGCTGATTGCACTCATGACCAATGGACGCTAACGATTGCAGACACCCGCCATTGGTCGAGATCAATGCCTCCAGGGACAAGGCCCGCTGGTCGATATGGCCATACCCTGAATATACTTGGTTCGAAAATATACGTTTTCGGCGGTCAAGTTGAAGGACACTTCTTCAACGACCTGCTCGCTTTTGATTTGAACGCATTGCAGAATTCCAACAGCAAGTGGGAGCTCCTCATACCAAACACCTACGACAGTGCTTCGGAAGGGCACATCCCCCCTGCTCGAACGAATCACAGTATCGTCAGCTGGAATGACAAGCTATATCTGTAAGCCTCAATAACCTGCACTCGCAAGAGGATGCTCACATGATCCAGGTTTGGTGGTACCAACGGCACTCACTGGTTTAGCGATGTTTGGTCGTACGATCCGAAAACGGTCAGCTGGTCTCAGCTCGACTGTATAGGCTACATTCCAGCTGCAAGAGAAGGGCATTCGGCCGCTCTTGTTGGCGATGTGATGTATATCTTTGGAGGACGCACAGAAGAGGGCACCGACCTGGGAGATCTAGCTGCATTCAGGATAACCTCGCGCCGATGGTACACCTTCCAAAACATGGGCCCTTCACCCTCCGCAAGATCTGGACATAGCATGACATCGTATGGAAAGCAGATTGTCGTACTAGCCGGGGAGCCAAGTTCCGCTGCTCGCGATCCGAGCGAATTAAGTCTCGTCTACGTCTTGGACACGGCGAAGATCAGGTATCCCAACGACCAGCAGATACAGCAGACCCCTGCGGGAGAGCGAGTGCCTGGGAATCGGAGACCAAGTCAAGAAAGAGCAATAGGAAACACGACGAGTTCACCGCAGCAGAGGCCTATCAATGGTCCAGGCCAGGGACCTGAGTCAATGAGGAAGTACAGCGGATCGCGCGAAAGCATTGCTGGTCAGCCACGCGGTCCAGGACAGACGGGTCAAATGATGGGTCCTGGTGCAGGTTCAGGTCCCAGTTCTGGTCCTGGTCCTGGTCTTGGTCCTGGAGGCCGAGGTCAAGACCCTCATGCGATGAACGGAGCCTCACCACCAGGTTCCCGTGTTCCGCGAGCGTCGGTGGGCCAGGCACCTCCAGGGCCCCCACCTCAGCAACAAGCACCACCTCCCCGCACCAATGGTGTTATTCCGCCAGGTAGCGGACCTCGAAGTCGAACACCAACAAGGGATGGCCGTGGATATGGGCCTCCAGTCGATACCACAAGGGGACCGGCACTGGATAGCGAAAGTACATCCCCTCCTGTGGTATCACCAGTTGTAGGGGCTCGACCATCGAATGACATCCGATCAATGAGTCCCGCCGTGAATGGCCGTCATACACCAAACCAACAAGCAACGCAAGGCCAACCTGGGTCTCGCTTTCAAAGTAATCAGGTGGACGAGGATGAGCAATCAAGATACGATCCGCAGGGCCCAAGGTCACTCTCACGGCAAGGACCACAAGGCCAATCGCCAATGAATGATGTGAACCAATACCCAGCGCCGGGTCAACCACAGCAGCGCTCTATTAGCAGTCCTTATAATGCTCCCAGTAACACGGCGATGCAAAACAGCATCCAACGTAACGAGCCTTCCGTATCACTGCCGCAATTTCAGCAATTACAGCATCAGCATCAGGGTCTTCAGACCCAGCACGAGGGGCTGCAAAGTGAGCATCAAGGTCTGCGAAACGTACACGAGACTTTGCAGGGCCAGCAAGAGCAATTGCAGCAGGAGCTCGAGGCCGCCAGAAGTCGCAACGCCTGGTATGCCTCGGAGCTAGCGCTTGCTAAGAAATCGGGATATGAGCCGAATGCGTCTCAGAATCCGAGCTTGGACGAGGCAGCTTCTCAGTCGTTCGGTGATGCTGATAAGCCACTGATTGAAGCTTTGGTCTACATGCGATCCCAACTGGCCGAGGTTCGAGGTACGGTGTCTGCGCGAGAGAATGTGGCAGCTCAACAGCTCGCGGAGATTGAGCATCAGCGGGACAATGCCATCAGGGAAGCCGTGTATGCGAAGGCGAAGCTAGCAGCTCATGGTGGCAGCCATGCTGGTACACCACAGTCGGAAGCAATGTCCAGAGATCTTGGAGATGAGGATCGTTCCGGCGACATTGCGAGAAAGCTAGCATTGGCGTTGGCAGCCCAGAATGAGTTGCGCGCTACCATTGCTTCGATGACCAATGAGGTGCAAAATGAAAGAAGAGCTCGGGAGCTGGCTGAAGACACAGCCGAGGCCGCTCAACGGCGAGCTACTGAGTTTGAAAGCTCACGCAACCCCGGTGAGCTTGAGACTCTACGGGCAGAGTTACATCACACCGGTAAGACGGCTCGAGAAGAGGCGGCCGCTAAAGCAGAAGCACACGCGAAGCTTCAAATGCTAGAGGTTGACAAGGACAGCCTCTCGCGGTCGTTGGGCGAAGCGCTTGAAAACACCAAACAACACAGCATCACTCTAGGCTCTCTGCGAGAAGCTGTCACCTCAACTACCGACAAGGCCTCGCATCTCGAAAGAAAGCTTGACGACGAGCGACAGCAGCGAGAGCTAGTAGAGCGGAAACTCACTCAATTACGATCCGAGCACGAGGAGAGAACTGCCGAGCTTGACGACACCACCCGCAAACTACGAGATTCCGAGGAGATGGCAGCCACCCATGCAACGGAAGCTCAAACTCATCGACAAGCAGTATTGGCTGGTCTGGACAAGCTCAATACTCGCGGAGTGACCGACAGGAGTCCTGGGGTTGATGATGAACGGACGGTCCTACTGAGACAGCAAGTGGAATCGGCCCATGGACTGGTCAGGAAGCACCAAACAGACGCGAATGATGCAGCCGACAAGCTTCGCAAAGCAGAAGAACGTATTGCGGGGCTTGAAGCATACCAGGAGCAGTCCAGTCGAGAGAGCCTCATGATCCGGAAGCAACTACAAGACACTGTCAGAGAGTCTCAAGCATTACAGGCAAGACACGCTACCGTCCAGCAGCAATTTGAAACGCATCAAAGAGATACCGGCGCTTTGCACATCAAGTACAATGCTCTCAAGGAGCTGTTGGACGATCGAGGCATGTCAGAAGCCGGGAGGTCTCGCAACGTCGACAGTCCTGGATCGCGCTTCGATACTCCGGATAATGCTCGGGTAAAGGATCTTGAACAGCAGCTCGAAGCAAGCTTGAGGGCTCATCAGGACACTCGAGACACCCAAGAGAGTAGGGAGATGGAGACCGAGAGGACATATCGAGAAAAGCTTGAGCTGCTCGAGACTGACTACCAATCGGCGGTTCACTACGTCAAGGGCACAGAAAAGATGCTCAAGCGTATGAAGGACGAACTGACGAAATACAAGAAGCAGAACGAACGGCTACAAGCAGACCTGGACAGTGCCAATCGCTCGCAATCTTCTCGCTCTCTTGAGCCTGAAGCTGCCGCAGAATGGGAAACCGAACGACAAGCTCTTCGGAGTGAGATTAATGACATGCAACGAAGCGTGAAGGAGACGCACTCTCAACTTGAGTCTCAAATTGCCGCCTTGCAGGAAGAGCTTCACTCTACCGGCCGAGAGCGCGATCTGCATCGCCAGACCTCCGAACACGCCCAGCAGCAGCTTTCCACAGCCCAACAAGCTCGTCAGGAACTCGAGGCGCTCAAGAATGAGAACTCGATGCTGGAAAGCCGTGCCATGGACGCGGAGCAGAAAGTCACCATGCTTCTCGACCAGGTGGGTCACTCTGTTGCAAACTACCGCCGCCAATCGCAGAATCTGCATCACCATGGTCCCACGAATGGCGGTCACGCTCGCAACGTGTCTGCCGTTAGCAACGCATCTTCCGCCAACCCTGGTCCCTTGAATTTTGGCGGCGGTTCGCGTGGCCTGGGCCATTCTCATAGCAAATCGACCGACACCGATCCCTCTTCTTCCTTCCCAGCCGTGCCGGAAACTGGCGCTGGAGGCCATGACAACGGCAGCAACCGGGATAACAATGCGATCGATTACCTGACCGACGAACTCGACAACCTGACCTCCCAATTTGCGGAGACGCATCGCAACTATCGACTTTCGAATAATTTTGACACGTCGGCACCCCCGAGCGCAACCGGTGCGGGCAATATGAGCTCTCGACTGGCCGACTGGCGCAAACGCTTGGATGCTGAAGAGGCGGAGAAGGGGATGAAGAGTGGGGGAGGGCAAAGAGGCCTCCGAGGTGCTGCTGGAGGAGAGAGTAGCAGTGAAAGAGGGACCGAGCGGGAGAGAGACAGCGGAGTCATTCGGCCGAGCGAGAAGATGCCAGGTGGCCTGGGCGGGCTGAGCGATGAGAGCGATCTGGATGGAGAAAGCGATGGTGAGGGGAGGGGAAGTCGGAGTTATGTGATTTGACGGATCTTACGTGAGAAGGGTACAAAGAAGGGTACAACGAAGAAGTGGGCAAGGTGATGATGTCTTTCGGGCCACGACCGTGGGGGGAACTTGCGTTGCATGCGTTGTTCTCTCTTTCCGTTTCCTGGGCTTGGAGTCTGGCTTGGATACGCCAGGCTTTCCCGTATTCTGTTTGGCTCGACATTTTCATCTACTCGAACGGCCTATTTGACAGGACAGAGCGCGTTGACCATTCAGATGTATCTCAAGAATAGCTACTGCCCTTACTGGGCTTGGTTGCTTCGGCTAATCAGTGGCTATGAGGCGAATAATGTATATTAGAGTGGCTTGAACGAGGGTATTTCCAAGTCAATTACTGCCAGCTCTTGCCTACAGCGATGATAAGTCCTACTCATCAAAGATCTGCTACCAAAAACTCTATCTATCTGAATTATATTACATCCGTTGTATTTCGCGCGCCGTTGACCTCGCATATGGCGCCTTACCTAATCAGGCGACGCATGGCGGGGACACGCTCAAGAGAGTCAAGACGCTGTGGGAGCATCTTAAACTCACACCTTTCTTTATCCCCACCGAGGCGTGGTCGTTGCTACCTCCTCAGATGGGAGTGATGGACCCAGTTTCGTCACAGTCTCCTAACCCAAGCCTCCCGACATCCTCTCAACTCTCTCCTAATCCCTTCCCTCGTTGCGTCCACTCAAAACACCGAGGCTAGAGGCCGTGCGGTCAGGGAAAGCTTTCAAGTGTTGAGGCTCTTGCGAACACGATCGATCACCTTCAATGGAGCCCGCGGCTTGATCGCGCAGCTGTTATCGTCTTCAGCATGGCTTACCTCACTATGGCTCAGCCCAGCCCAGCCCAGCCTCCTCCTCAGCAGCACTATACAAATGGCAATTACCAAGGCGCGACCGCCCAGAGCTACGACAGCTCCACCAGCTACTCTGCCTCACCAGAATCGTCGAGATCCAGTCGAAGCCCGGTCAGCACCAAGGCTGCTTCGTCAGGCCAAAGCACACCCTTGCACATGGTGAATGGTGATCGCCAGACCAATCAACCAGCCACCAATCGAGTGGGCGGTGAAGCTACACGTGGAGGGCATATACAAGGACCACGGCTCAATGGTATCCAAGGGCAGCCCCAAGAGCCGCCGCCAAGGGTGCAGGACGAGCTCGATAATGCGCATGAAACCGCGCAGCGGACTGAACAGAGCGTGAGGGAGCAGAACTGGGAGATGCGGCATGGCTTCGAAGATCAGTATGACTCTACTGAGTACATGCAACTGCTTCAGTCGGTGCGTATTGCATAGTTGCACAACCCTTGAAGCAGACCGGTCAGCTAACGTATACTCGCGCTCAGGCCACGCAGACATACTTCACCGAGAAGCGACACGAGACCGACGGCAGGCCAAAAGGCATTGCTCTTCCAGACCCGCCGAGAGACTGGGCTTCACGAGACAAGATCAAGACTGTATCTGCTGCTCTGGTTGTGTGTCTGAATCTCGGTGTTGATCCTCCAGACGTGGTGCGCCCAATGCCGTCAGCGGTGAAGGAATGCTGGATCGACCCTGCTCAGCAAAGCACCTCCAACAACAAGGTCCTCGAGATGATTGGGAAAAATCTCCAGAACCAATTCGAAAGCTTAAGTCTGAAGACAAGGTACAAGCAATATCTGGACCCGTCGATTGAGGAGACTAGGAAGTTCTGCAGCCAGCTGCGAAGGAACGCCAAGGACGAGAGAGTGCTGTTCTACTACAATGGCCATGGCGTGCCTCGGCCGACAAGCTCTGGTGAGATATGGGTCTTCAATCGAGACTACACCCAGTACATACCGGTGGCGCTGTATGACCTACAGACCTGGCTGGGCGGACCTGCCCTGTGCATCTATGACTGTTCACATGCTGGCAATGTGGTCGCTAACTACGAGAGGTTCGTGGGCAAGCACGAGGACGAGAACAAGGAAGCTCGATCACGAGATCCACATGCGCAGCTACAGAACTATGGCCACAATATCCATCTTGCTGCATGTGGAAAAGTGGAGCAATTGCCCACGCATCCCGAGCTACCGGCCGACATGTTCACCTGCTGCCTCACAACGCCAATCGACATGTCCATCTTGTTTCATATACTACAGAACCCTCTTCACCACGACATCCAACCGGACGATGTGAAGAATGTTCCTGGTGCGGCTTCAGAGCGAAGATCTCCAAAGGGAGAGCTGAACTGGATATTGACCGCCATCACGGATACAATCGCATGGAACGCCTTACCAGCAGAGCTATTCGGCAAGCTCTTCCGTCAGGACCTGATGGTCGCTGCGTTGTTCAGGAATTATCTGGTGGCGGACAGGATAATGCGAGCATATGGGTGTCATCCTGTCACCATGCCGCAGATTCCATCTACGCACGATCACCCTCTATGGGAAGCGTGGGATCTCGCTGTCGAAATGGTCGTTGCCCAGCTGCCAGCTCTCAAGGCGAGCCAGAAGGGTGGCGAGCCTTACGAGTACCAGACCTCCAATTTCTTCGCGGAGCAGCTGAAGGCCTTTGAGATGTATCTTGCTCAGGGTGCACCAAACGAAGAACTACCTACGCAGCTGCCGGTAGTCCTACAAGTCTTACTCAGTCAAGCTCACCGTTTACGAGCACTGGTCCTTCTCAGCAAATTCCTTGACGTTGGCCCGTGGGCTGTCAACTTTGCCCTCACAATTGGCATCTTCCCTTACGTGGTCAAGCTCCTGCAGTCCCCTGCAATTGAGCTGAAACCCATAATGATCTTCATCTGGGCGCGCATCATCGCCGTGGCGCCGCGATCATCCGTACATGGCGATTTGATTCGGGACAATCACTTTACATATTTCACTAATCTTCTAATCCCCGGGAACCCGATCCCCTTGCCCAACATCCTCGACCACAAGGCCATGTGCGCTTTCGTCATGGCCATCTTCTGTTCGGAGTCTGAACAAGCTCGATATGTCTGTCTGACGGCAAACCTGATGGAGTCATGTTTGGAACATTTGCAGAACAGGGAACATGATCTACTGAGAAAGTGGTGCTGCATCTGTGTGAGTATGCTTTGGAAGGACTACACCGAGGGCAAATGGGTCGGTATTCGATGCCATGCCCACCACCGGATATGCGCTCTCATCACGGATGAAGACCCAGAGGTCCGGACGGCCGCGATCAATGCTTTGACCAACTTCTTGGGCATTCCCGATTTGACCGAACCGGTTGCTCAGAATGAGGAGATGGTGGCTTCAACGCTGATGGTCATGACGACTGATGGCAGTAGCATGGTGCGAAGAGAGCTTATCGTCTTCTTCTCTGCGTTTGTGAAACGGTACCGGAACAAGTTCCTCGTAGCTGCCTATGAGACCTTGGTCGAGGAGCGTGCACATCTGATGGAAAGCGCAGCTGGCGCCAGCGGCGAGCTCCCTCGGAAAGCGAACGGTAGCTTCTCCACTTCAAGTGCAAGTGAGGATTCGAATGACAGGGTCTCTGAGAATACGATCCAGGGCGCAATGTGGTACCAGCTTATTCTGTTGTCCGTCGATCCGCATCCAGAAGTCGCTCAGTCCGCCAGCATGGTCGTCGATTGGGTGCACAGCGCACTGCTCGAGTCACCTCTTGCGAAAAGTGTCCAGCGGCTTCTTGATAGCATACTAGACCTCTCGCAGCAAAAGGCACCGATCTCTCGTGCTCCCTCGGTTGCAGCGATGTCAAGACAGCCCACGCCAACCGTCAATGGGAATCACGCTCCACCAAGAAATGAGAGCTACCTTCTGGCCGGCCTGAGACGGACGGCCAGTGTGGCATCTGCTCTCAAGTACTTTGTGGGAGGATCAGAATCAACCGATAATCTCCCTGCAATGAACGGAGGATCATCCAAACGACCGTCTGGCCCTCCGGGTCGACCTGGAGTACCCGCCGAATGGAGTAATCCACCAGACCAGAACGACCCAACAAAGGCCTCGACAAAATACCTCAAGGCTCAAGTTGCGAAACCAAAGCAATTTAAAGAGCGGAGTGGCCGCCGAGTGGAAGACCTACCGCTGTCCAGCGTTTTTGTCAAATACGCTACCGAATACTTTCTCCAACCGCAAATGAAAGCCAGGGAGAGTGAGGAGCCTGGCAGCGATGACTACAACGAGCGGCTATGGCGACGCGACCGGAATGAAAGAATCCTTGATATGACCCAACCGCTCAAGACTCAAGCAGGCTCCACGCATTGGGACAAAGACGCCGGTTTCTTCAACAACGCCTCTCAACCTTCCAAACTCTCCTTCCACCAATTCGAGGACACGATCGCTGTAGCGGACGACCGAGACACCATCTGCGTCTGGAACTGGCGGAACAAGACTCGCATGTCACGCTTCTCCAATGGCAACCCCAAGGGTTCCAAGATCAACGAAGCGCGATTCATCAACGAAGACGACTCTGCCTTGCTCATTACAGGTTCTTCTGACGGCGTGGTCCGGATATTTCGAAATTATGACCGCGACGTCGAGCTCGTCACCGCCTATCGGGCTCTGACCGAAATGGTTCCCAGCACCCGAAACGCCGGGTTGGTGTTCGACTGGCAACAGATGAAGGGTTGCTTACTAGTGGCCGGCGACACCAAAGTCATTAGAGTATGGGATGCCACGATGGAATACTGCATCAATGACATCCCTGCCCGCTCCGGCTCGTGCATCACATCCCTGACCTCGGACCGGGTGCAAGGCGATATCTTCGCGGCCGGGTATGGCGATGGCGCGGTCAGGGTGTTTGATCAAAGGTTGAAGCCAGCGCAGTCACAGGTCAGGGTATGGAGGGAGCATAAGCAGTGGATCACGAATGTGCACATGCAGCGCGGCGGACAGCGGGAGTTGGTGAGTGGCAGCCGGAATGGGGAGGTTCGGCTGTGGGATATCAGAATGGATGCGAGTGTGGGGGAGGTCAGGGCGCCCGGGGTGATGCGGACGTTGGGGGTGCATGAGCATGCGCCGGTCTTTGCTACGTGAGTTGGATCTCCGGTCCGATCTTTGAGTTTACAAGGGGGGATGATGAAAAATATGCTTACTGACCTGTGATGGATTGCAGTGGCTCCGACAACCACGCCCTCACCCTCTTCAACACCAATGGGGCCTTCCTCAACACCCTGCATCCTTACTCGCCTTTGCTGAGCACGAGCCGTTCGACACCGATCGCATGCACGACTTTCCACCCGCATCGGATGTTGCTTGCATCGGGCTGTGTCGGGTCGAGCTGGCTGAACATCTATACGTGTGGAGAGGGGAAAGGTTTCGCTTCATGATTATTTCGTCCGCATTCATTCGAGAGGGAGAATTGAATAGGGGAACAAACTAACACACGGCGCCATATTTTCATTGACGCCGTACCAGGGGAAGCAGCTATGAGATCCAGGGACACTGGAATTAGGAGCATGACAACAGGACAACAGAACTTTTACCTCATTGGGAGACATTGACTATATGGGCCTGGGGAAGCCAATCATCAATGTATACGACTTTGAATGACGGACATGAGCGACAGGCGTTTTCCTGGTTGCATTGGCGGCATTCACGGGGGTATGGTCCATTTCGGCATTACTCATTGTCATAGCAGCATCTTGTATGGAAGGATGGGTAGAGCAAGAGAGGGTAATATGGCGATTGACTTGATTCTTTGACTTCTATGAAGAGCATACCGTAACGTCAATTCGAGATCAGTATTCATGAACATATCACTTTTGCCTATACTGTAGAAAATAACAAGCATCTGACGCACAGACCAGGCTGGCTTGCCAGGATCATGATATCTATAGGGCTGAAGTAAGTCTTGGCACTCACACGACATATTCCTCGCTTAAAGATTTGTGGAGCCGCGCTTCGACCTCACACCATCATCGCCCGGCCCTTGACTCATCTCCATCCACCCCCAACAACGACGACTGTCTCTTCCTCGATCCGCATCACCGAGACGCAGTGCGAAATCAATCACGCACAACCAAAACTTACAAGAAAGAGCATCAAGGCAAGAATACTAGGTGATACAAAGACTCCGCAAAGATGGTACGTTTTTTTCGCCACAGCCGGGTTGTCGGTGGTATCGTGCATCTTTCATGGGTGTATGGTGTCGCAAACTTGCATCCGTCCCACCCCGAAAAGAGGAGGAAGGCTTTCTAGAGATCTCACTCTGAGAGAGCGGAGGCGTCCACAACCACAGAGGCATACCGCAGAAGCAATATACATCCACCCCGAACACAGCAATCTTCCCTTCCGGGATAGAATTGTCGGGACATGGCGCAAGCAGGCATTACATCAACGACAAAATTGTTAAGTTGAGATAGGCAGATGGGAATGGTATGCTGACGGATCCATGCTGCAACTAGGTCTTAGCAGTCGATCTCCTTAACCCGACCCCGCAAGCCGAGGCAAGGAAGCATAAGCTCAAGGTGCGTTTGATATATTTATCTCCTATGTGGCTGTCATGCTTCAAGAGAAAACTGCATGCGAGAATATGAGATAAGAGTTGGGATGAGAGGAGAGGAGAGGGGCATGCTGCGTGAATGCGTGCGTGATTGCGTGGTTATAATGTGCGTGCATGCGTGCTTGTGTTCGTGGGAGGGGTCATGGGAGTATGGGTGAGTGATTGATGCGTCGGCTTGAATTATGCTGGAAGCGCTGGGGAATGGAATACTGGAAGGGGTTTTGCAATTGTTCTGGGGTGCCTGGATGTTGCGGCCCCAGCTGCCCTTGTACGAGGGGGGGTGGGTCTGCCCAGGACAACTCTGCGAGCGGGACCAGCGCATTTGCCTCATCATCCCCTTGGTCTGAGATATCACTGTTCGATGGCGGCACCTTGATCTGTCCTTGTTCCACTTTCTTTTCTTCGAATTTCGGCATCCGGAGACCTCATGATTCCTTTTTTCCCCCGCCCGTCTCCTCCCTTTTTCCACCACTTCACTTACATGGCAAACCCCCTCCTTACAAAAAAAACCCCACCCCTCATCCTCTCACCTCCCTAACCCCGCTTTAGTCTCCAAACCCCATTCCCCTATCCGCTCCAATAACTCCTCCTTCCCTCTCTCTCTCTCTCTCTCTCCCCACTTCCTCGTCCGCTCCTTCTCAACTAACTCGGTCCCAACCATCCACTCTCAAAGCTAACCCTCCCCTCTTTCACACATATAGCAACTCGTCCCCGCCCCGCGCTCCTTCTTCATGGACGTCAAATGCCCCGGCTGCTTCACCATCACGACCGTCTTCTCGCACGCCCAGACCGTCGTCATCTGCGGGGGTTGCAGCACCGTGCTGTGCCAGCCCACGGGCGGGAAGGCCCGCTTGACGGAGGGGTGTTCGTTTCGGAGGAAGTAGGGGAGTCTGGTGTGAGAGCTGGTAGAGGATGTGTGAAAGTGAAAGGAGGTTGAAGCAAATTTTGCAGAGGGGGGCGAGGGGGAGCAAGTGTGGAATAGAGGACGGCCCGCCCCTACCCTCTGCCTCTTCTCTAACATGAATTGACGTCGGAGGGGGGGAAGGGTCCGGATATTTCCCAAGAAACTTGTACAGAAAAAGCCAGCTTCCCTCCCCTCGTATTAGCATGCCTACATCACCCTCCCCCTCCCCGCAGACCGAAATTCCCAACTTCCTTTCATCTTATCCCCCCCCCCCCCTCTCCCTCCCCCCCCCCCCCCCCCCCCCCCCTCCCCCACCCCCCCCCCCCCCCCCCCCCCCCCCCCCCCCCCCCCCCCCCCCCCCCCCCCCCCCCCCCCCCCCCCCCCCCCCCCCCCCCCCCCCCCCCCCC
>PEKF01000121.1:0-31834 GCA_003073195.1 Ramalina intermedia
GCCTACCCTTAAAAAAGTCGGAAAATAAATATAATTTCCTTGTTATCGCGGTTATCTTTAGCCGTTTTAAACTTATTTTATATAAATAATAATAAAAGAAATAAGGGTTTTCGGTCGCGAAATAGCTAATTTCTAGCTTAAAATAGGAAAAAGGTTTAAAGGGAAGGATTTTTGGTAATTAATCGTTTAGTACGGTCGGGAATAAGGTCGATATCTGGGAATTAAATATAAAATCCGTTATTACTATTATTATCCGGGATATTTACTATATTTTTTGTTTTTTCTCGGTTTAATAGTATTATTTATTACTGCGATAGCTTTTATTATTAAAGATCTTATTTATAAATTTCGAAACGCTAATTCGGCGTTAAATTCTTAAACTTCTACTTATTTCTTTTATAAGAATTAGAATAAATCTAACTCTTAAACCCGTCGAACTCTTATATTTATATCTAAATTAATAATAAGGCGACTATTTTTAGCGAAGCCCTTTATAAAGACTTTAAGCGGAAACGAGGATTTAATAATTTACTCGGACCTTTTAGATAAAAACGAATACCCGGTATATTATTATTATTATCGTTATTAGGCTTAAAAAGCTAAAGAAATATAAAAGTTTATCGAGCTATTTCTTAAGGGGGGCGACCGCCTTTACTTTTAGATTCCTTACGATCCCGGCGTTCCAACTTACTTACGTCGGTATTAAAGCGCCGTTTCCTCACCTATTTTAGCTATAAGACCGGTAAGGAGGTGGCTTTCGAAGTTTTCTTCGCCGTTAAAGTTTTTAAAACCTTAAGAAAGGGCGGCGGCGGCGGTATAAACTTATACCGGGTCGGTGGCTTACCCTTGTTGGGCCGTAAAGGCATATCATACCTTCGATTGTCTATACAAGCCTATAAGAACGATATAAATTATTTCAAGTAATGGAATCCCAAAAAATCCAAATTTGCGGTGGTAGGCACGATCCTCATACAAATTTTGGTGTGTGGTCCGCTCACTAGCGCGGCGGCCATGACTTTTGGATTCGACGATACTATTCATGCTCCCAATTGCCACATACAGCGTATCGGCTCTTCGAACCAACACCGACAAGAGAGATGGCTACACAGGGACCGCCCGAGGGAAGCATCAGGAAAGGGATTAGAGCCTGGGGGGGTTAGTATTGTCAGCCCTCTCGCTACTGAAGACAAAGCTGATCGTGGAATCTAGAGTCCCCCGTACCTCCCACAGGTCTTGCAAGTCTCATCGTGGCCCAGTCCGTTCGACCTTTCCAATGGATACCTATGATATTCCCTCCCGTATTTCTCGCCAGCACATACTTCAACCTCTTTGACCTCAAAGCCGACTCTGCGGGGATCACCGGCGGTTGGTCAGCATTGTACCTCCTCTTATCACGGCGACGGCAGCAACAGTTGTCTTCAAAATTTGGTTACAGAGGTATTATCAGGGGCACAACTCAGGCAACTTGTGCGATGAATGTGCTCTGTTGCGGATATGTCTATGTACAGAAGAAAGGATTCAGGTTCAACAGCCCGGATCTACCCTCCTAGGTTCATGCGAAGAAGTATGCAGGGAGATTGATCATATTACACCAAAGCAACCGCGTCGACGAAAACGTTCCAAGAAATCCAGTCCTTCTCCAAGCCACATGGTGGCAGTGGCCGCTTCCTCGGTGCGCGTGCTCGGACAGGATCAAGGCTTGGCATCAATGTTGACAACAGCCCGTGCTGCTCGCCTCAAACGTACCACAAGGACAGTGAGCAATTGCCTTGTTAGGTCATGAGAAAGAATGTATACAGACTTTCTGAGCAACCTCTTATCTGACGTTTCAGTGATGCAATATGTGAACTCAAGACCCCTCGTTGTCGTGACAACAGCTAGGGCAAAAATGATGGCATCTGATTGGCTGAGAGCGCATATTGCTTGCATGAAGAGTGCGCGAACGTGGTACGAACACCCGCAAACTTCCTCGTACCCCACATGGTCTTCAACTCCATACTTTATGCAGGTCGGCAGCAAGGATAACAGAGCAGGATCTGGATATCGCTGTTCATAGGAACTTTTCGCCAGTGTCCAGTGTAATTGAAGCAGGCTTGCTCTTCTCTTGAATCGACCTCCCCATCCTCTTCCTCTTCCTCCTCCTCCTCCTCTTCCTCCTCCTCCTCCTCAAGGCTGCTACAATTATGCGCCTGTGATTGACAGATATCAGCGGCAGGAGCTGCACCCATGGCTTCGCTGCCGTATATACCCACTCAAATCTTGACATCCTCGGCAGCGGATGGGCTTGTTTACATATTCCCGCCAGGCTCAGACGCTAATAGCGGTCAATTGCTGGCTCTGAACACCACCACTACATTAAACAATGCAAACCTCCCTCTTGTCACAGTCTCGCCGGCACTGCCATTCCTCAAAGATGAAGAGACCGGATACACGCCCGTGCTTGACAACGAGGGAAACATTTTTGCATATGCTGGGGATTGCACGAGTGGGGCAGGTGCTTCGAGTCTTTGGCAGCTGAAGAATCCCAAGTTGGATCTCAAGGGGAATCCGTCATGGCAAGAAGTGCCGATGGCAGCCACTGGACTTGTTGGACCCCAGAATTTAGCTGGTGCCAACAACCTGGCTGCGGGCTTCACGTTCGCCCCAACCACCAATTCCTCCGCCGACATCTATATTTTTGGAGGCATGTGCCCCAATTCTATAACCTCGACAGCCAAAGATTGGACTCAAGCGGCGAATTACTCCAACAGCATGCTCACCATACAATCCGATCAACCTTCTTCGACCTCTCCGACATCTTTTTCACTGGGAATGTCCCTCAGTAAAGGCCCACCAGTGGCCGAAGCAGGTTTCACTGTTACACCTCTCGATCCCACATTCTCTACCCCCGGTCGAAATGAGACCGCCTCCCAAAACCAAAACTTTGTTCTCGTCGGCGGCCACACCCAGACTGCTTTCATCAACATGTCACAGGTTGCCTTGTTCTCTCTACCTGAGAGGAGTTGGTCATTTCTACCTGTTGATCTTCCTTCAGATACTCCCACCACAGATCTGGCTGTGCGAGACTCAACAATTGATTCCAGGTCGGGCCACACCGCTGTTCTAACATCGGACGGCTCCAAAATCATTGTACTTGGCGGCTGGGTTGGCGATATTACCCAGCCGGCAGACCCGCAGCTTGCAATACTGGAGCTTGGCCAGGGATACGGGGGGAGTGGAGATTGGCAATGGAGCGTGCCAGACCCGACCGGAACAGGTCTTGCATCTGGTACAGGCATTTACGGCCATGGTGCAACGTTACTATCAGGCGATGTCATGATGGTGGTCGGTGGCTACCAAATCTCAAGTTCAGGCAATTCGAAGACAAAGCGACAGAGCTCGCCAGTAAGCTCGCAGACATACTTTCTCAATACGACCTCCAATGCTTGGATTACCAATTATTCTCCCCCTCCTCGAAACGCCAACACATCAAAAGGATCAACGCAGGATAAGGATGGCGAGGAGAGTGCAACGAAGAAGACCGGTCTAGCAGTCGGGCTGACCCTGGGGATCCTTGCCTTGATCACGCTCGTCGTCATATACTTCTGGTACAGCAAACGCTTGAAACAGCGCCGAGAAGCACGGGACGAGGAGCTTCGGGGGTTAGCTGCAAGTGCTCAAAGATATGATCCCTCAGATATCACTGTAGACGATCCACACGACGGTGTGAACGAAATGCGGTCCGTTGACAGGCCTGGCGGTGCTTTGTTATGGAACAGTGGTCGGCCGAATGCAGCAGGAAGCCGTGCAGAGTTTGAGGCGGACAGGACGGGTCTTTCATATGATGTCCCCAGTCCTACTCGAGGCCTTCGACGGTCGCTGCACTCACGTGGCACCTATCAACCGGCTCCACGATTTGACAATGGACGGCGAACGCCAGATTTCAGCATACATCCAATTGATGAGCGGGATGAGTATGATGAAGAGATCAACAACGAGACTGGCCCCGTGGACTATGAGACTATCCAGAGGAGAGACTTTGACTTGCTCAGCAACGTCCCAGTCCTCAACCCTCCGGATCGGTCTAGGAGCTCCTCTCCACAGTCACCACAAGAGCGGGAGACTGAGATCCGACGATGGGTCAATGACTGGACCGCCGCTGATGCACTGATGCATCATCAAGCAGACCGTCGCTCACCCGACAAGACTGATCGGACATCCTCCTCCTTGAGTGAACAATCGGCGCGTTCGATGTTGTCGTCAGGGTCTGCTCAACACTCTGTAGGGACGGTCAGCCGAACATTGTCGCAACGATCCGCTGCGTTGTTTAGCGTCGCCCCCTTCCGCTCTACAAACGATGCTACGCCCTTCGATGTTCAAGGCAGTGCATCTGGCCACAACCCACGGGCAGGACATCAACGCTCGCAGTCGTTGACGTCATACAGTGGAAACGACCGGATGATCGAGCGTGCCACTGACACGCCCAACAGTTTTGCGACCGCAAGAACATCAATCCCGCATCATTCGGAAACCGAAGGCCTGCTTTCTGACTACCCGGAGCAGATATCACCAACCAGAACACGAAGTCGAGCTCGGGGATGGATGGGTAGCGTACGACGTGTGTTCACGGGCGAGCGCAGTCTGTCAGCGTCTCCCGAGCATGCAGATAGTGCGTCTTCATCCCCAATCAAGGCTGCGCATGATCAGTCTGCATTTCCCAGGCGATCGGCAAGCGCTGGGGCAATGCTGTGGAAGAAGAAGCAAGGCGCCAAAGACTGGGATGTGGAGGGCGGCCAATCAACAGAGAAAGTGCAGACACCGGCAGGAGACGAAGAATGGGATGTTGAATCGGCGGTGGAGAAACGAGTGGTCCAAGTGATGTTCACAGTACCACGAGAGAAGCTACGAGTGGTGAACAAGAGTGATGGGGATGGAGAGAGCATGCTGAGCGCAGAGCGAGAGGGAAGCGAAAAGCTGGCGCTGGGAGAAGATGGGCCGAGCAATGTGAAAGGTAAGCAAAAGGAGGTCTGAAATTGGAGGCTCGATGAAGGTGCATTATTTACTGGATCGTCATGTCATGTTTGGAAGCTGGATTGATTGGAACTTGGACATATGGCGAAAGTTGGACGGGCAGTACTGTGCAAAGGAGGATAAACAGCGCTGGCGTCTCGACAGGTTAGGGAGAAAGCTTCATCAAATTCACAGTTCAGACTCATCATTTGCTGCTCTCACTTCAAATATCATCTTGTTGATAATGCGCAAATCTGCCTCATTGCTCACATTTGAAAAAGGGGGCTGTGCACAGCGATGGCCTGTTCCTTCAAGCGAACCAGGACCACCCAAAGCGATGTTTTTGGCTTTGGGTTGAGGCTGAGCGTTTCGGGCATTTACCGATGACTTGAGGTGGTAGACAGAGCCATCTGTGCCTCTCACAGAGCCGAACGTTTTGTACCATGGGCGAATAAAGTATTGAGAGTGTATAGGATCAGAATGTTTTGTCGGTGTTGCCGACAGGGCTGAAAATCCTTCGTCAATGCGTCTAGCTTCTTCTGGCAATCGAGACGATGATCTGTTCCCTCAGGCTTACATTACTTCCATCACCATTCAACTGCCCTAACAACATCGATAACAATCCATCTTTGGCTTGGCTCATCTTCTCCTCTAGTAGCGCCACAATTTTATACAGGCAACCTGCCCGACTGCCTTCTGCCGCCATCTAACAAGGCCATTTGAAGGGAAGTACTCGGGAGCGCCTCGACCTCGTCCCGCCCGATCTGGTACCTGATATTGTCTGATTGATCGGCACACAAGGTACGGCGCATATGCCCATAATATCCCTAGTCTCGCCAGACTAGCTGCGCAGCCTCCTCTGTTATGGATCCTGCTCACTGTCCAAAGTTCAAACGTGCGCTGGAACTTGCTAATCCTTCACCTACGACGTAGGATTTCGGTGAACCTCTCAGAGTGAAGCGTTGCCGCCAGCCCCTTGGTTTCACATACTCTTCCTCCATTTGAAGGATCCTTTCCCACTGGCATCCATATCTCCCGACAAGATCATCTACCACCTCCATATCACAAGTGAGATAGCATCGCTTGCCTTGGCGCACATCTTTCTCCATACCTGAAACAGGAAACGGGAATCTGATTCGCCATAACTACCCTGAATTCATGACACACTGTGAAGCACGCATTGGTCGCATGACACTCTCACACACCCGAAATCCTTAGATCTAGATTGACGAGCGTCTTGTCTGACTCTCGGATCATCGCCCTGGAGCATACCATACTGGTTGAAACAACCGCGGCGACCCTGATCTACCAGTAAGCGTGAAGAGGCATTGCCCTTATACCTCATCAGGCAGGGTTCTCGATCACTTCTGCACAGCCCCGTCCACCTCTGGACGCCTTTTCGAGCCATTCTTGACGCTTTCCTCACCAAAACGCCCAAACCCGAGCGGGGAGCTTGTTTCACAGCCCATTCGCACCGCACGTTTGGATCCTACCGACAACGTTGGTGCAGCGTTGCTTGGGGTTGCTCGTCGTTATGGAAGCTCCGAACAGAGGCCGGTCGCCTTCTGCTGGCCAGCAAGCCAACCAGCGTATAAGATCCTCTCCCTCACCTCATGACTTCAATGGTCACGTTTCTCCCCTCAATTTCAGCAACCAGCCTCCGAATCAGAATTTCACCTCCCAGTCCTTCAACGACAACAATCTCTCTCCCACCTCCGGAGGCAACATCAATTTCACCAACTCGAGCTCGTACCTGGACGCCGGCAACCAGCAGCAACAGTTCTTGCAACCGCAAAGCTTGACGTCGGGGAGCGACTTCAATAACCCGGGTTTCGAGGAACTGTTCCAAGCTGGTGGGCTCACCGCAAATGAGCAAGGACAGCCCAACTTTGATCCTCGAGAGTCTGATCCACAGTTCGAATCCGAAATGCTAGCACTCAATACCAATTTCGGAGGCTTTCCTCACCAGCAAGGGTTCGACGTCAAACAGGAACACTATGGCAAGAACGGTCTGTTCCTTGATCCTCAATTGCAAAACGCGCAACAGAGCCAAGATCAATCCATCAACCCGGCCGACATCATGAGCAACGTCTCCTCGCCTCAGAATCTAGTGCCGACTCCTCCTCATCTCCTCCAAGTCAACTCACAGCATTCCGAGCCTACATCGCCTTTCGGTCAACCAAGTCATGACTGGTCTCCAGGGCATTCTAGACATGCCTCCTTGGATCCATCTGCTGCTTATGGCAACGGCCAACAACAGGAATGGGGTGGAATGATGCAAGGCCCTCAATTTCAACAGCACCGCCGAGCGCCTTCCGAGCATTCGGATGTCTCTTCTTCCGTCGCTCCATCGCCCTACATGCCCCAATCAGATACATTCGAATTTGACCAAAACGCATCACCCATGCTGGGCCCACAACGCGACAATCATTTATACCAAGATGGATTGGGGATCGGATCGTTCAGCATTTCCGATGACAAGTCGCAAAATCACAGCCCTCGTCACAGTCCCTTCGTGTCTCCTCGCATGTCACCGCAGCCTGGTCTCGGCGCCGCAAAGGAGATGTCTTTCATGGGGTTGCCGGAGACGCAGAGAGGCTTCGGTGGTCGGCTCACCCCTGAAGGATACCCAACATCGTCTGAGCAATTTCCAGTCCTCCCGCCCGAGCAGAGGCTGCCTTCGAACGATTACGGTCAAGCAGATCAGTATGATGTCCCGCAGATCAACGTGGATCCCGCCCCAATGGCCCATCCACCGCTCATGGAGCAGCACCCAAGATCTCCCACGGACATGGACGCCCTGAGTCCGCCAGAGCAGCGAGGTATGGCATCTTCTAGCAAAGCCGTGTTTTCATCAGCTGACAACCAGCAGGACGAAAAGGAAACCGCATTCGGGCTAAATCTGACACCTACATCTCTCGCCCCGTCACGCCTAGCTCTACTGCACCTACCATTGGCTCAACCGACTCCTCTATCGCACGCAACCATTCCCTCTCGCCGCATGACATGGCTGCTTTCTCTCCCAACAACTCCCGATCTCCCTCGCCTGCCCCGCGCTCACCTTCAGCACGTCGATCATCCACCTCCTCGATCCCCAACCGCGATTATATACTCGAGCTAGCAGATCCTAATCGACCTCCGGCACCGGGCACCGAGAAGCGAGTCCAAAAACACCCGGCTACCTTCTCCTGCCACCTTTGCCCCAAGAAGTTCACGAGGGCGTATAACCTGCGGTCTCATTTGCGAACCCACACCGACGAACGCCCGTTCGTCTGCACAGTCTGCTCCAAAGCTTTCGCGCGGCAGCACGATCGAAAGCGACACGAAGGGCTGCACAGTGGCGAGAAGAAATTTGTTTGCCGGGGCGAGCTTGGCACCGGGGCCGCGTGGGGATGTGGTCGCCGATTCGCACGAGCAGATGCTCTAGGCCGACACTTCCGCAGTGAGGCGGGACGAGTCTGCATCAAGCCTCTGCTGGACGAGGAAGCTATGGAGAGGCAGCGTCTGGACGAGCACATGATGGCCCAGAACATGGGAGGCATAGCACCTCAAGCACCCATGAACGGCATGGGTATGCAGCAGCCGTTTGCATTCCCGGCCGCCTTGCTGCAACAATTCCCGCAGCTGCAGAACATGCAGTGGGATCAGATGCAGGGGCCAGATGAGGAAGATTACAGTGGACACAGCAGCTTCGATGCCAGCAGCGGAGGCGACTTTTACGACGATGAAGATGGGGGCAGTGGATATGTGAGCGACAACCCGATGGGGGTTGGGTATGGAAGTTCATCATCTTGGCAGAACAATCAGGGCTGGAAGAGCGACGTCGAACCATGATTGATGGTCTGGTGATGGGAATGATGGGCTGGCATGACTCCTTTCTTCAGCATGCGTTGATTCTGACTTTACGAGATACCCGGGGCTTTCCTCCAGCGGAGTCCCTCCAGCCCTTTTGTTATCTGATCGCTTGTCATCTACAGGCGATGGCTTTCCGTTTGCTTTGACGAACTTGATGACAGATAGATCTTGGGAGAACTTGCATTCGGATAGAGGCAATATCGCCCAAGTGAACAGGATAGGCATGCTATATGTATGTTCGGATGATCATTTGCTGTGTACCTGATTCCACTTCGTCATGCTTCTCTATCACGGATGGATGTACTTGGGAATGGCCATGTTTGAGTAGGGAACAGGGTGTGGGGGTTGGCCCTTTGCCGCCAGTGAGCACCTTCCCAGTCAGGCATTGATTCCAGCTCATCCTTTGTAGCAGACACGTTCGGGAGGGTCCGGCGCAAGTGTCAGCCAGGAGGAACAAAACATACCTGTCTCACGTGGCAGATTCAAATATCATGTGGGTTCCGGGAGATGCATATCCCTTGAACCAGGTTTCAAGAAAGAGATGGATTGAATGCATACGAATCCAGGAGTCAAGCCAAGCTGCACCCTCCTGTTGGCCGCCACTGTGGCCCTAAACTCCTCTAGTTGCCAGGTTAGGAAGCTGCATTGTTTCGTGCTCCTGGATGTGATACGAGTATAGCTTGACGAGATCCACTCATTATTGTAGGAGAGGAGTTTGATGATTTGATCCCTATTCGCCGAAATGCCAAGCCCTGGTTGCCTTGGTGCTCAGCCCGAAAGTTCCCAGGACCAACCTTTTTCAGCCCTTTCTTTCTTCCCTTTCCCTTCCCTGGTCGTTAAGCAGATAACCCCCCCCCCCCCCCCAAAAAAGCCATCTCAGACGACACCTCATCATCATAAGCCTTGGACTCTCCTCCCCCTATCGCTCCTCCTTCACTGTTTTCTCCTCCATCCACCACCTCTACCCTCACTCATCCGCCGCTCATCCTGATTTACTGCAGCTTGCACAAGTGACCAGCTGCTGCGCTGAGAAGTGAGCAGCGACCGTGGGTCCAACGTCTCGCTCAACAACCTCACACGACCATCGGAAGCCGAGCAAGCGCTTTCAACGTATGTGCCGTCCTGCACCCTGCCTTTCAGCTGGCTCGAGCTTTGAACCTTACCTTGACGACACCCACATACGCCTTCTACCTTATCTGCTCTTCACCCTACATATCTTGTTACCGCGCTTCGACTGAAGGCCAAGCCTGGACCTTTGCTGACGTGTTAGCCTTGTCCAACCTTACAGAATGGCCGAAATCCGACGCAAACTCGTCATCGTCGGTGATGGTGCTTGCGGAAAGACCTGTCTCTTAATGTAGGTCACCTACTCTCCCCTTTCTATCCACAGCTGCAACAGCGGATAATGCGGCGAACCTGAATCGGACCGCTGACTGGGTGCCATAGTGTCTTCTCAAAGGGTACCTTCCCAGAGGTCAGCATTTCCCTGCCCAACCCCTCCCTATACCGCCTCATGCTTTGAATACATACTCGGCACCAAGATCCAGAAGCCTGTCGCCTCGAGCTTTGATCTGCAATATTCTTGACATTCGCCCTCCCAAAATGGAACAGAGAGAAGAGCCGGCAGCTGACCTCGCCGCGCTATTGATTAGGTTTACGTGCCCACTGTCTTCGAGAATTATGTTGCAGATGTCGAGGTGGATGGAAAACACGTCGAATTAGCATTATGGGATACGGCCGGTCAAGAGGATTACGACAGACTCCGCCCGCTCTCATACCCAGATTCACATGTCATCCTGATCTGTTTCGCTGTCGATTCACCGGACTCTCTTGATAACGTCCAGGAAAAGGTATGTCCATGATCTAAGCATTGTGAATCTTGGCCGCTGCTTTGTCAAACATGAAGACAAAGTCATCATGGACTGGCCGTGAAACAGGTCAGGAATAAATGCTGATCATTTCGTCTTGTAGTGGATTTCCGAAGTCCTACATTTCTGCCAAGGTCTCCCAATCATTCTCGTTGGATGCAAGAAGGATCTTCGCTACGACCAAAAGACCATTGAAGAGCTGCACAAGACGTCGCAGAAACCGGTGACTCCTGAGCAGGTAAGCTACCGGCCCTCCTCTCATCTTTACCTCGGGCGATTCCCATCCCTTTGAAATCCCTTCCTTGTTCCCCGTCCTCTCAAACTCAGTCTCGTCGAGGCTTTGTCGCGCAGCACTCCAACGGCAGCTGAATTCAAAAACCACAATACTGATCCATTTACAGGGAGAGGAAGTCAAGAAGAAGATCGGTGCCCGACACTACTTGGAGTGCTCCGCCAAGACCAACGAGGGCGTCCGAGAAGTCTTTGAGCATGCCACCCGCTCAGCTCTTCTGTCCAAGAAGGGTGGTGAAAAGAGCAGGGGCAAGAAATGCCGCATCCTATAGACTCATGTCAACACTCGCTGGAATATGCGGACTCCTCGAGGCGCAAAGGAGAGCCGCAGAGGGAGCCACACAGTTTTTGAAGGAGGGGAGAGATCGCTTGGCATCCTGGAACCCTTGGCCACCAATTTATGTATCCGCTGTCACAATACTCCTTTTGTCGAACCATGCCCTCCCGTCATCTCAAGCTGTTTGTAATCTCATATCATTTCTGATTTTCATCTGTCATTCTGGGAGGGGGGCACTATTCGGGAGGCAATGGAACACGCACAAACACGAACACAATGATCAGACTGAAAGTAGAATTTAATTATCGGGGATGTTGGGGGAGCCCCAGTGGTCGGCTCGCCAGGCAGAGAGCTGCTGGGAGCACAGTTGCGAGTGGAGGATCAGTTCAGGCGTCTAAGGGGGCACAATTCGAATTTCTGCTCTACTGACACCAGATCCGGCAAGACTGGTTCAATAGCTATTGCATCTTCTTTGCTCTGGCGGTTCCATCCTGCTTCTCACCCATATACTTCGCTGCCCGTCCTCTCCACCTACATCCTCAAATCCCTTCACCATCGCTCGTATGCAAAACCCTTCCCATTTCGACTGTCCAAAACACCTCGAGTGTCCCGGGATACTGCAGACGAGCGCTGAACGCTGGTGAAGCCAGCTGGCTCTGCCGCAGAGACAAGGGCATCTGATGAGCCAATCCTCACGGTGGGTGCCGTGATCAACCTGCTTGGGCACCGCAACAATCTCTCAAGGTTGCCTCCACCTTTCTCCGTCTCGCTCGAGAATAAACGTCCTCATTTCCTGCCTTCTTTCACATTTTTTCTGGGTCCGTCCCAATCATCATCTCCCTCGGTGAAGCTCAGCCCACGGACGGCCTTCCCTCCTCCCCACATGGTTTTAAAAAAAAAAAAAAAAAAAAAAAAAAAGAGAAAAGGGTCGTGGACGAACGCAGTTCGGATGGTCACCCAATCACTCCAGACCATCTCACCCACCGCCCCCCCCCCCTCTCCCCTCCCCTCCCCCCAAGCCAATCCCATCGATCCTCAGCGCATAAGATCCCCCCTCCACTCCCCCCAACCGCCTTCCTCCAGTCCCTTATGCTGCACCACCACCCGATCGCACAGCCCGCACCACGCAATGATTCGTAACGTCAGACTCGGCGTTTTGACCCGTGCCCAGCTCTCGATGTAGATGGTTCGCATCGTCTCGATGGGGTGGGCGGGCGTTGGTGTTGGGAGGGGGAGGAAGGCGAAATAGCGGAGGATTAGGGAGGCGAGGACGAGGATCAGGGATGTGGCGGGGCCGTTGAGGAGGATGAGGTCTGGTGGTGTTGACGAGGGGAAAGGGGTGGTGGTGTTATTGTTGGGACCGTGAGAGCGTGGTGGTGGTGAGCGGCGGCCCCCCAGGAGACGGATACAGCACCACAGACAAGCAAGGCAGGATAGCGGGGTGGTGAGCAAGGATTGATGGATCCGGCGCGCGCGGGGCACGGTGTGGATTTCGTAGCTGCCTTGCTTCATTCCTCCTCCTCCTCCTCCTCCTCCTCCTTCTATTCCCTCCTTTCCTCCGGAAGCACGAGTTTGCTGCCGCACCGCCAGCCAACCCTCAAACTCCCGCGCTTTCTCGGCGCTGAACGCGTCACCGCTCGATACCACGTACGTGCGTCGCGAATAGCGGCATGTGGGGAGAGGTGGGGAGGAGAGGAGAGCGAGCATTTCGGCCGTGTGGCCGCCTGAGCCGAGGGAGATGAGGATGTGGGCGCCCCCGGGTTTGGAGGGTTGGTGGGTCGAGGCATAGGTTTGGTGAGAGGAGGCGCCCCATCGGCGGAGGATGTAGAGAAGGCGGAGGGAGGCGAGGATGAGGATGGTGAGGGTGAGGAGGATGGGGAGGGGGAGCATGTTAGGGGGGAAGAGTGGGCGGGCGGGGCATTGTGGTGGGGAGGCTAGAGGGGATAGGATTGGCAATTGTAGGATTGGCAATTGGTTGGAAAGTTGAAGTGAATGAGGGAAAAGTGAAGCGCTGTCAATGATCCCAATGGGACAATAGAATGACGAATATAGTAAGGTACGTCAAACTTTGTTGAGTGTGTCAACATCCACAACTCGATTCCCCAGCATCTTCGGAACCCTTTGTTCACTAGGTGTCAAGGTACATGATTGTCTTTCATCCCCGTCTATATCAAAACCTCTTTATCTCCTCTAAACAATTTCCCCATAATCTGGATATAATCACCGCGCGCCTAACCCCGTCAATAAACCTCTCCAATCGCCTCAACCCACCCTCAAAATCTTTGCGACCCGGCAGCTCTTCACCCCCCACCAGAGCATGCCCCTCCTCCGCGCAAAGCTCATCTGCTTCTACTGCAACCGGCGATCCTCCCAGGCCAAAACAGCGGGACTCCGGCGCTGGCACTGCACCCAATGCGACGCCGACAACTGGCTGGATGAGAAGGGCGACGTGACGGATCCGCCGACGACCCCGCCCACCCCAACCACAGCCACGCGTTATGTCCAGCCCCAGCTGCCGCCGCCGACTACTGTGCCCCTCTCGTCATCCTTCGATCCCATCACCGCGCCGACGGAAAGGTCGGCCGACACGGACGGGCTGTTCTGCGCGACCTGTCTGAAGAATCAACACCTCTATACCCGGTCGCTGTCGAATTTCTATCCGGATGGTGCGGTCAGTGGTGGGGGTGCTAGTGAGAAGGAGTATGAGAAGGCGGAGGCGGCGTATCGGGCCAGTCTGGAGGAGCGGTACCCGCTGATCTGTGAGGAGTGTGAGCCAGGAGTGAAGGAGAGGTTGAGGCGCGTGAATTACGATGCCAAGGCTGATCATCTGGGGCGAGTGATGGATCGGCTGAGAGGTGGGAGGGGAGAAAGAATCTCGTTGGGGTGGAGAGGATGGATTGTGAGGGTAGGTGGGATGGTGTGGGCGGTCAGCTGGGTGTTACAGATATCATGGCATATCATGGGAATGATGAATTTGATGGATGGTGCGGAGGGCGATGGGCTTGTGGAAGAGCAAGAGTCCAGCTGGAAACAATGTGCATATTCGGCAAAGGCGACAGGGTGGACTTCACCGGCTTGCTTCGATCGTGTGAGCATTCAGCTGGTTCCCATGGTCTTATGGACCAGTCTTTTGGCAGCTTGGTGGCACCCGCGTCTTCAAGAGAAGTTGGATAAGCCATTCGCCCGTGTTGTTGGGTTGGCAGACTATTACAAATTGCAGGTTGTCTCCATGGGCGCAAGATGGGGATGCTGGTACTGGGTTACTCACCGAAGTCCAGCAGAGCCACGAACCTACCATGCGGTCCATCTCTTCATGACACTCTTCAATCTCCTGGTGATTCTTTCCTCGTATCGGAGCGTCTCGATCGACTATACGCCGAGAGTGTCCTTTGCAGAGCCACCGGAGCCGCTTGTCAGGAGAAAGGCTGCCGGCGACGCACAAGCTACCTCCAGCATACCGATTTCATCCACCAACAACACACAGTTCTCGTCTCATGGTCGAGATCCAACCACGAAGCCCCCGTCCAGGTTCTCCATCAGCGACCTTGCTCCCCAATCGCGACCCGTCAAGCAGCTCACCCGCCTGCCGACACCTCCCCCGGAACCCTACGACGACGACGCCGCAATGGATTGGACCCCATCCATCACTAACAGCTTCTCCCCCGCCCGCCCCTCCCGCCCGACCGCCAACAACATCCTCAACCCGCCCCAACCCGTCCAACCCTCGCCCTTCCACGGCACCCTTCCTTCAAACGTGCACCCACCCTCCCACCGCCTCCGCAACCCGCAAACCGCCCTCCCCTTCTTCTCCCTCCAACCCACCAACGCCTCAAAGACCTCCGCGCTCGACATGTCCGGCCTGGGCTCCTCCCTCTTCCCCTCCAACAACCCCAGCAGCCACTCCACCACCAAGACAGCCCCAACCTCCAGCGCCCGATCCGAAGGGAATGACGCCGGCGACGACGACCGCCCCGACCGCAAACGCAGCGGTCCCGCCTTCGCCCCTCCACGCTTCTTCACCCCCGCCGATCGCAACGCCGACACGGGGCTCGAGGACCTCCTGGCGACGAGTTTCCGGCTGGACGAGACGCCCCGGGAGGTCGCTGGTGCGAGTGCCGGTGCCAAGGCATCACCAAGCTCCACAACCCTGACGGTCACGAAGGGGGAAACTCGGCGGCGGCAAAGTGGGGAGGGGGGCTGGATCCCGTGGTTCGTGCTAGCGCTGGTGGGGGTGGTGGCAGTGGCTGTGGTGGTTATTCACGGCTACAGCGATGATGATGCCGGGTGGGCTGGATGGATCCAGCGAGGTTTACGAGGCCTGGGGGGGGTTGGGGGATGGTTCCTTGATCTCTGAGAAAAGGGATTGTGTCACTCAATTTGGGGTGTTTCTTGCGGCTTTGCCTAAGGGATTGGGAGGATTTTGGTCAAGATGTGATGGGACCAGGCAAAGCGCGCGTTTTTCTTCCTCCTTTTGTGTGTGTTGGTGGGTTCGCTTGGAGAATTAAGCATGGCGTTGTATGCGTAAATGGGAGGCAGCATAGCGGTTTGATTTGTGGCAATAAGAATGGCATGTATGTGACAGGATAGAGAATTATTCGTCACCAGACGTTCGACCTCCCACACCAAGCATGAAATTCAAATCAACTGCAACCATGCTGGATGACTACGAGCTGGCCTCCAAATGGGATATCAATTCGGATGACAACAATCAAAACTTCCCACAAACATCACTAAATGAAAAATGATTGTAATCCCTTTTCTTCATTTCGTCACCACATCACGCAAAGATACGGATTAGATACATTATGATCAAATCAGAAAGGGGACCCCTCCCTCCCGATCATCCAGCCTGGACTTTTTCTGGCACCCTGCTTGCGCCCTTGCCCCCCCTCCTCCCTTTCTCTCGTGGTGTGCAGCACGGAGTTGAGTTGGACGGAAAGTTAAGAAAAGAAACATCAAAAAGGAAAAAGAAGTTGACGTCTATCAGAAAGCAGCCCATTTGACATTAATCCCGTCCCTTTTCTTGCCGTTTCGCTTCCCAAAAAAAAAAAAAAAAAAAAAAAAAAAAGGGGGGGGGTTTTGCAAATGTGAACGTTCGAAAGCAAATCCATACGCCGCCCCTTTTCGTCGCGGGAGATGGAGAGGTTTTCCCAAAGTGTCCTGTAGCGCCGGTGCAAGACTTATCAAGTCAAATCAAATCGTATTTGCCGTCCCTGCTGAAGAAAAAGCCGCTGCGTTGTCGGGTCCTGGCTGAATTTCACGGGCGTTCTTTTGCACATGTCATCCGCCCGAATTACTGGTCGTGTAGTCAAGTCCTGGATGATGATGAACAACATGAGGTCGTCATCATATTCGCGTCGGCCGATCCGTTCATGCCATCGCAAGACCTTCATCATCGCTGTCACTGTCCTGCTCTGGCTCGCCGTTATATCCTGCCTCTTCCTCCTGCTGAGCTTTAGACAGAGCCGGCCCGGTATTAAGAGGATCGTCAGTGCCAAGTCGCCGGCTTTGTTTCTCATTGCCCCGTTTGTGAGTCGTCAAGGGCGATATTGATTTTTCCAGGGCCAGCGGCTCTCCTCGATGGGGATCATCTTCCACCGTTCCGGATAGAGAGGAATCACCGCTCACGACCGACGGGATGCGAGAATGGGCAGCCGACTCGCCGGAAATCATCTGATCCGAGGAAGAAGATATGGCGAAAGAACTCTCGGCCGCAGATGCTGGCCGTTGCTGTTGCTGTTGCTGTTGCTGTTGCTGATAGAAAGAATCGTCATACGGCGATGGTGAGTAGGCGGCGTCGGGAGCGTATGAGACGGACCTCCTATGTCCACCAGCAAGCCGGGCACGCTCTGGATGATACCGTGGTTGACTGATGCCACGCGTCTGTTGGAAGGATTCAGAAGATGATTGGTTGGGAAAGAGATCCGCAGAAGGTGGATTGGTCAGGAGAAGAGGGTCCTCCCATTCCTCTCGCAAAGCTGGAGGCAGGTCTACATGCCCGGTGGCAATAGCGGAGGAGATACCGAGAGAAGGCGAGGCGTGGTAGTCTTCTGCAGCAGGATAATTGCCGGTATCGACGGAGGAAGAGCGGGAAGATTGTGAAGGCGATTGCCGGCTACCGGTACGGTCACGACTGCGGAATGTGTTGGCCAGACGACTGAGGGGACGACCTGCCCCAAAGATGCCGCCTAGGCTGGTGGAAGAAGATGATTGGCCTTCGACAACGGTAGCGGTGGATGTCGAAAAGTCTTCGGTTGAGTAAGATGGCTCCGAAGCTACCATCATGCCTTGATTGGGTATGGAATCGCGAGCCGTGACGGTCTTCATGGGGTCTGCGAGAGAGACTGATCGCTCCGCAATGAGGGGGCGATCCAGGCCGCTCAGGTCGTTTGGGCTGAAGGGTCTCAGATCACCGCTGACTGTTGGAGCGTGTGCTCGTGCATGCTTCATCTCCGGGCTGGCAGCGACGCTTTGAGCCAAGGGATGTTCAACGCCATCACGGGAATGCTTCAATGCATTCAAATAGAGCTGATCATCACCTCGCAAGCTCGCTCTCCGATCTTCCCGTGTGGTTGAGGTTGACGCCGAGCTTGGCTGATCCAACATCTTCGGGTTGCTGGTCGTCCTTTTGCGGGACCGACCACCCCGGGAGAAGACGGATGCCAGTCTTTGAACGCCTTTGACGACACTTTGCAATGCAGACACGCCCACGACGGCATCCTGCACTTCCTGTGTCGAGACCTCAATTTTCTTCCCTTCGCTGTGGCGGGAGGGGTCGGTCTCGTCCAGCCAATTGTCTTTATCCTCGATGCCACTCACGACCCAGGGGTGATGTTTGACCTCTCTCAAGGTGATACGCTCATTGGGATGCTTGGCCAGCAGTCGCTTCAGCAGATCACGAAGAGTGTCGTCGACCTCTTCGTATTCCAATATCTCATCACGACGCTTGTGATGATCCGAAGGCGTCTTGTTGTTATGCGAGACGCCCTTGAGGCGAAGATGAGGGATGAAAACATTATCACGGGCAATCATCTCATACATGACAAACTCATTCGGGTGGTAAAAGGGCAGTCGTCCAAAGATCATCCCGTACAAAGTAACACCAAGTGCCCAAACATCGATCTGATTCGTGATGGCTAGCCGTTGAGCTGTATTGGCCGGATCGTAGAGTGACGGATCGCATAGTTCTGGTGCATAGAATGCCGGCGTACCGACTGTTTTCGCCAGCTCAACAGCCTCGTCTTTGCCGCTTGAATCAGCCTCTGACAAATCCTCGTGATGGCTGTCCCCTCTCATAGGCTTTCCGAGGTAGGAGACACCAAAGTCGGAGATCTTGACCCGATAATCATGAGTCCAGAGCAGGTTCGCCGGCTTGATGTCACGATGGATGATACCTTGATAATGCAAGTATTCCAACCCCAACACCGTGTCTCTGAAGGCATCCAGAGCCTGACCCAGAGTGAGACACGGCACATGGCGGAAGAAATCCTCCTCCCAGGTCCACTCTTCCTGCTCCTTCTCGAAGATTTGGTTCAGCATGTATTGGTACTCGAGATCAGACTTGGTCTTCTCCGGTTCCACATAAGCACCGTACATGGTACCCTCAAGGCCTGGACTATGGGGCCGAGAAGATGGCCGTGAAGGGGGTTGGGATGCTGGTTGCGATGGAGGCGCGGAAGATGGTGCTGACGTGGGGAGCGAAGATGGCTGTGAT
The DNA here is from genome assembly GCA_003073195.1 of Ramalina intermedia. Classification (NCBI taxonomy): domain Eukaryota; kingdom Fungi; phylum Ascomycota; class Lecanoromycetes; order Lecanorales; family Ramalinaceae; genus Ramalina; species Ramalina intermedia. The sequence continues at coordinate 18,995 of PEKF01000121.1, forward strand.
GCGGAGAATTCAGTGCTCAGCACTTGAGAGATGGACATGGTTTGTTGGTTGTAGACAGGGGAAGCCGTCTTGGGTCCTTTGCCCGGGTTTTCCGCGTCATGGATATCTGCTCGAGATAATCGCTCGTCGTGATTTTGAACGGCTTGGTGATGGGTACGTCCGGCCATGCGACTCTCGGGCTTGTTACATTGCTCTCGGAGCAAGAAGTGGTTGAATTCTATGTTATCGATCGGTTCACCCGAGTCCAAGAGTTCTCGGGCTCTGCGCTTCTGGTCTTCGGCTTTACGGATCTCCTCCTCCTTTCTTGCGGGTACTTGATGATTGAATTCCTCGATCAGGCGAATTTCGTGGTCGGCGTCATAGCCATGCTCCATTTCGCGCTGGAGCCTGCGCATCTCAAACTTGGCGATGGATTGTTCGGTCTCCTTTCTCCAGACTATCTCACCGCGCTCGACATACTCAAGCACCAGATAGACTTTGTCGAATTCAGGATCATCAATCACCTCGAACAAACTCACTACGTGCGGGTGCCTGGCCTTTTTCAGGATGGCGACCTCCTTTTTGATCATATCGTTCGGGTCACCGCTTCGACCCAGACGAAGTTTTTTCTGAAACCTACGAACAATCTTGACAGCGAAGATCTCGTTGGTGTCCATGTTCCGACCACGCTTTACAGTGCCATGTTGGCCGCTGCCGATCTTATCGATCAGCTCATAGTTGTTCAGGACCTTGCGACCAGTGGCGGGGTCGACTTCTTTGTTCAGCTTGTGCGTCCTACGGAAAGTCAGGTCACTAGGCACCATATCGTGGGAGAGGTTACTTACTCAATGGGCGCCTGAAGATGTGGTGCGGTGTGTAGAACTTGAGAGCTCGGACGACCGTCATCAGATTCTGCAGCTCTCCTCATCACCGAGGTGGGAGAGTAGAGGCCAGGACTTTGAGCAGGCGTGTGACCGACAGTCCTGGCACCGCTGTGGTTGCGGCCCGGATCTCGAGCTGTCGAATCGCTGTTGGGGGACATGGACCAATTCGGTGAGTGGGAGCTACGAGTCCGCATTATACGGCTTGGGGGAGGTGGCGGTGTAGGTGTTGGACCAAGGCTGGCAAAAGACTGGTCTGGATAACGTGGAGGAGCGTCCCGAAAGTGCCTCGACTGAGAAAGGGAAGCGGCGGCGAAGTCAGGAACAGAAGTCGGTCGGATGGTTCTTGGATCGCTCGTTGGGGCTTTGACCATCTGGGGAGATGTAGGTTTCCAAGTCGCCAAAGGCTCACCGAAGGTGCCTTGAGCAGGATGATTGACTTCCGGAGAGGGTTGGCTCTGCTCGGAAGCACCGCCTGGCGTGGCTGGTAGAGGGGTCCGCAAGAATTCGGCGGCATTACCATCCCAAGCCGTTGCACCGAAATAATCAGCAGGGTGACTGATGGTCGCAGCGGGAGGAGCAGTGGAAACGTGGAGATTGACGTCGCCAGCCTCTGGGGAATTGGCGTATATCTGGGTAGAGAGGCTAGGGACTTCTGATCTCGGTGTCACCAAAGCGTCATCTGCCTCAGGTACCATTGGCGACTGATGTGATTGTGGTGGCACCAAGCTTTCCTGATCTTCATTTGACTTTTGCCCCAGCTCGTGTGGAGCTGGTGTGGAAGCCTGCGAACCCAAAATGTACCCGACGTCATCTGAGCGGACTCCTGTAATTGTGTCTTCGCTACTACGGTCCGCAGCCTCCCTCTCTTGCTTGATGTCCGACATTTCTCTCGAGGGCAATCTCGTCGCAGACTGTCGAGATATTTGCGACGATGTCATCGAGGTCGGAAGAACAGTGCCACTCCCCCGTTTATCATGATGCCTGGTGGTTGTGGATCCAACAGTCTTCTGCTATTTGGATGCCCTGGGGGGTGGAGGACGAGGGGGGGGGGGTTTTCTTCGTTTAGATGGACGAGGTGGATAAAGAGATATTGGCGAAGGCAATTGTGGTGAGTGTTTCCGACATCTAATCTCAAGATGATCTCCTTCGAGAATTTGGGTGTCGAAGACTTCTATCGTGAAAGGGGGGGGAAGAATTGGGAATGGAAATTTTCTTGACTCGAGTGGGCTACAGATAAGAGAGAACATCAGCAAATTGCAAGGCTGGCGAAGGATTCCAGTCAAGGCGCAATGAATGAATGGCTTCGTTGGAGGCAGACATACACTGATCAATGTGACACTGGCCTCGCCGACGATACGGCCTCTTTGTGGTAGGTGTAAAAGTCTACATACTCTGGACGATGTGGAGTCTGCCTGAATCGGGAGAAAGATAAGAGAGCGGCTACTGTGCTTGGCGGGGCGGATGAAGATCGGATGGGAAGCTTCCGGGTTGTGATGATTACAGAGGTGGGTGCAGAATGGTGGGAAGGAGGAGAGGAATGGGATCCAAAATCAGTAATTGGTGATTTGAATAAAGAGAGGGTACCCAGGTCGGAAAAGGGACGAGAGTAGAGTATATGGAATTTTTGGTGGTGTTCTGCTGCGGAAGGGCTGGCAGGCCAGCTTCAGCACTGGTCCGTCGAGTTTTAGCAGAGTTTTAGCATTTCAGTAGTGGGAGGGTGGGGCGGAGGGGCCGAACAAAAAGATCAAAATTGAGGTCGTTGGAGGGACTGAGTAGCAAGGATCGGCAGCCCGCCCAAGCCCGGTTCATCAGTTTGGCGGCCTTCAATTGGCCGCAGAAGAGGAGCAGCAGCAGGAAGACGCTATCCCTGAGTCCATCTGCATATCATCATTACCATTGAGACCGACGGCGCAAGAATTTCCTTCGGCTCGTCTCTGGCTCCCTCTCATGATCCTATCACGAACTATCGAGTCTCGACCTGAGCATCATCACTCGACGGGATCCGCAGTCCAACTGCGTCGACGATCAAAGACAAAATCCTGCCCCACATGCGATTGCTTACCACTTCGCTATGCATGTCTCAATGCCGGGGCAATTAACGTCTGACTTGCATCTACAACTCTGTCCTGCTGCATACACGTCCCCTCGCCAAGCCCGATCTTGCCAGGGTCAAGTTTGATTTTTTCAGTTAAGATAGGACGGAGCCAAGGTGGCTTTTTCTGCTCGGACACTTCCAGCCGGCAGCTAGACCTGACATTGGTGGAGAAAGCGTTGTCGATTGCATGATCTTGCCATTCGGTTCGACCAATCACGCCCCTGTACCCCAGAATTACACTCCAGTCAACCTCTTGCTCAGTCACTCGTCCTCCAACATCCCCCTATCATGAGGGCAAAGCACCCACCCATCTTGCGAGAATCTGGTCAGGAACACATGATCTTCTCCGATCCCAGATTGGCATCCGCCCCTCCAAATGACATGGTGAGGGTCAGCGGAGATTTACATCCTGTCAGCTCTAAGATAAGCGGCTGGCGTGTTGGTCAGTGCTCGCGTGGGATGCCCTCCTTGAGAAATTGTGCAGCCAAGCACACTGCTTGCATTTTTCTCTCTTCTTCCTTGCACCACGACTGGACGGCTGACCGAAAAAAGGGTGAGGTGTGATTCGATCTTTCCGACCAGTGTCTCATGTATAAATGGTTGCCTTCTTCATGCAGACTGCAGTTGCTAGGATCGGCACCTCGAATGCGAGAAGCGTGATTTCAGGCAAAAGATCCCTCAGTCAGTGCTGATGCGAATGTACCATTCCGGCCCATATGGTCTATGGCCAATGGCCAATGGCAAATGATTCATGAATCATTGATTATTGACTTCGATCTTCTGAAGTCATCTGGAACATGTCAGGGTTGTTGGACACTTGAACCAATTCAGGAGAGGCCAGCGCTAAGGTCAAAGTCGCAATAACGGACGGCAGCATGGACCAGATGGCGTAAGATTCTCGCTTAGAACATTTATTAGCCTGGCACTCCATTATTGCTCGCTCCACGGCTCCCACAGCTCCAGACGCTCATGCTGCAGACAGCGCCTCATGAGTCTAGACTGGCCTCATGTCGGCCTGTTCAGCTTACGTGAGTGGTGTCCCAAGGACAATAATGCAACGTCTCGGAGGATCATTCGCCATGCACTGGCCAGCTGCGTTCCTTTCTTATACCTAGCCAACATTTGGGTCTCGGAATATTGATCTAAAATTCCCTCATATCAGCCAAGGAATGGCCGCCTTCCTGTTGCCCACTTTGGCCCTTCCAAACCTCGCTATATACCATTGCCGCCCCTGAACAGCTCTAGCCAGCATGGTGAAGACTTCGTTGACCACGAAGATCCTTGCCGGGGCACAATGCAAGCCTCCGACCATCCAAAACCCACACCACTCTATCCATTCGGTGAAATAATGTGGGAACAAGATGAGCCGGAACAGCCCGTTCTCCGGCATCATGTAGACCTTGTCCACATTCGGCCGCTCCTTGTTCTCGTCACCAGCCTTGCTCTCCTGCCTTCTCTTCTGGTTCCTTGCAGCTGCACGGCGGATTTCGCGGAGCTCGTCATCGTGATACATGTTGAACATCAGGGCGACCGCCCAGATCATCATGCCTAATTCGACCCTCAAGGCTGAGCCCGTCCACTCCTCCTTGGTTGTGGGACCATAGCCGCCTAGCCAGCCACCGATACTGGTGCCATTTGCAACCTGGAAGGATAGTGCTGACGCCCAAACGAACGGATGTATTGGTGACATGCTCGGGTTCAGAAGCGGACAGAGCAGGGCGCGATATATATAATGGGTCGTCTGCACGATCTCAGCTCCCTCGCAGTTCACACCTTGTGCAAGTGACCCACAAACATGCCACCCATGACCCAATTGCCCCATGGCAACGTGCTCAATCCTTGCTTTTCAGGCAGGGTCATCATAATGTAGAGGAGGGTCAGGAAGCCGGGCGCTTCCATGGTAGCCCATGCTATTTTCCCCGGTATGTTGAAATGAGACGTCGTGGAAGTCTTGCCCGCCGGATACCACGACTGGATCCATTGAAAGATGGTGAACTGTACCCATCTTCAGCACGTAAACATTCAGGAGAGGTGGGGGCGCGCACGAATGGGAACAATTGAAAGCAGAAAACGACAAGCTCCCAGTGCTCCCTGGTAGGAGGCAGCCAACCCTCAACAAGGGCCATCATAGACAAAGGAGAAGCTCATCGATGTGGCAAGTCTGATCTTACTGCCAAAGAAGGAAATATCGAGATCATCACCAAGGATGAGATCATCGCTCCCCATACGAGCTAGTCCTAGAATAATCACAATCTGCAACAACAACTCACGCAAGCGCCGAAGCGAGCCTCTCCACTTACGGAGTAATTGATTACGCGAAAATCGGGTTCCGGTCGGTGTGGAGGGGTCGCTGACCGCCTCCGAAAAAATCAGAAACGTATCTTCTTCATTTCTTCTTGAACCTCCATCATCTTCACTCCATCATCCCCATTCTCAATCATCATCCGTAATCACGCACTCTCCTTGTAATTCTTCAATCATTTCCCGAGTATATCTAGATTTCTGAGATACGGCAAGATGGTTCAATCGTAAGTGATTCAACAATATGTGAGATGTCGTACTGATTACATCCTCTCAGCTCAATCCTCGGATTCCCTCGCATGGGAGTCAATCGAGACCTGAAGAAAGCCAATGAATCATATTGGGCAGGCAAGTTGTCTCAAAAGGAACTCCTCGACGAGGGCAAGCGTCTTCGACTCGCACACTGGAAAATCCAAAAAGATGCTGGCATCGATGTCATCCCAAGCAACGACTTCTCCTTCTACGATCATGTTCTCGACCATATCCAGCTCTTTGGAGCAATCCCCGAAAAGTACTCCAAATACAAGCTCGACCCCATTGATGAGTTCTTCGCCATGGGACGTGGCCGGCAAGTGCCTCAGACCGACACCGAATCCGCCGTCGATGTTCCGGCTTTGGAGATGGTGAAGTGGTTCGACTCGAACTATCACTATGTCAAGCCCACTTTCCAAGACGGCCAGCAATTCAAGCTGTCGTCGACCCCCAAGCCCGTTGCCGAATTTCTCGAAGCAAAGGAAGCCGGCATCATCACTCGACCAGTCATCGTTGGACCCGTGACCTTCCTGGCCCTCGGCAAAGCCGATCGTGATCAGAACGTCGTTCCCATCAGTCTGCTCCACAGCCTTCTACCCCTCTATGAGGACCTGTTGGCTAAGCTGAAGGAAGCGGGCGCCGAGAGTGTCCAGATTGATGAACCTTGCCTTGTCTACGACCTTCCTGCCAAGGTCAAGAATGCTTTCAAGCCGGCATACGACAGATTGTCCAGTTTAGGATCACATGCACCCGAGATCACTGTTGCGACCTACTTTGGGGACATTGTTCACAACAAAGACGTCCTGTCTACATTCCAGAAGCTCCACGGTGTCCACGTCGATCTTGTTCGTAACCCTGAACAATTGGACACGGTCTTGGAGGGTCTTGGGCCCAACCAAGTTCTCTCCGCAGGAGTTGTTGATGGCCGAAACATCTGGAAGACCAACTTCAAGAAAGCGATTGAAAAGGTCGAGCTTGCCGTACAGAAGCTTGGCAAAGACCGTGTCACTGTTGCAAGCTCGAGCTCTTTGCTCCACACCCCTCACACACTCGAGAGTGAGAAGAACTTGGAAGGCGAAGTCCGAGACTGGTTCAGCTTTGCCGTGGAGAAGGCCAAGGAGCTCACCATCATTGCAAAGGCTGTGACCGCGGGTCCAGCCAGTGTCCGTGAAGAGCTCGAGGCCAACGCAAAGTCAATGGAGTCTCGCGCCAGCTCCAAGCGAACCAACGACCCCAAGGTCAAGGATCGCCAGCAGAAGATTCAAGAGTCAGACTTCAACCGTAAATCTCCATTCCCTACTCGAATTGCGCAGCAGCAGGAGAAGCTGAACCTGCCAATGTTCCCAACCACCACCATCGGATCGTTCCCTCAGACCAAAGAAATCCGTCTGCAGAGGAACAAGTTCACCAAGGGCGAGATCACAGCCGATGAGTATGAGAAGTTCATCGAAAAGGAGATTCAGGACGTCGTCAAGATCCAAGAAGAGCTGGATCTTGACGTCTACGTTCATGGCGAGCCCGAACGGAATGACATGGTGCAATACTTCGGCGAGCGCCTGACAGGCTATGTCTTCACCACACATGCCTGGGTCCAGAGCTACGGATCGCGTTGTGTCCGCCCACCCATCATCGTCGGTGACATCTCTCGTCCCGCTCCGATGACCGTCAAAGAATCCAAGTATGCTGCTTCGATCTCAAAGAAGCCCATGAAGGGCATGCTTACTGGGCCCATCACCTGTCTTCGATGGTCGTATCCCCGTGATGACATCCACCAGTCCATCCAAGCGCAGCAGTTGGCTCTTGCCCTCCGAGACGAGGTCGTCGATCTTGAGTCCGCTGGGGTGTTCGTGATCCAGGTGGACGAACCTGCCCTTCGTGAGGGTCTACCTTTGAGGGCTGGCACCGAGCGCGAGGAGTACATCAAATGGGCCGTCGAGTCGTTCCGTCTGTCGACTGCCGGTGTCAACGACTCCACCCAGATCCATTCCCACTTCTGTTACTCGGAGTTCCAGGACTTCTTCGAAGCCATCGCTGCCCTTGACGCCGATGTGCTCAGCATTGAGAACAGCAAGAGTGACGCCAAGCTTCTCAGAGTCTTTGTCGATAGCAAATACCCTCGCCACATCGGCCCCGGTGTCTACGACATCCACTCGCCGCGTATCCCAAGCGAGCAAGAAATCAAGGACCGCATCCAGGAGATGTTGAACTACCTCAGCCCTGACCAGCTCTGGATCGACCCCGACTGCGGCTTGAAGACCCGTCAATGGAAGGAGACGAAGGCGGCCTTGGTCAACATGGTCAATGCGGCGAAATTCTATCGCCAGAAATACTCAAAAGCCTGATTCAATCATGCAGGACGTGATTTGTGATGTTCAACAGTGAAGAGTCGTAGAAATGACATTGATCTCAACGATCTTTAGCATCGGCGTTGGTGGTAACATGTGATATCACGTCGGCAATCATCTTGCCTCGACATTGCTCAGGAATGGCCTCCAGAAAGGCCAAAAAAGTCCTTCAACCGGACATCAGATAGCATAGATGCAATCGAGTCCGATGCTGACAACCATGGGACCACAACCCTGTTGACCATCAAACTTTATGCTGGGACATCAGCTCGAGTGAGTGGTACCTTCCTTTTTTCGCCCTGAATTCCAATTTCATCTCCTTTGTCTAGGACCTCTCCCTTCCAACATGTCCCCTTAATCCCTAAGCATGCGTCCAGTCCTTATGTTTTGGTACCCTCCAATATCATTGCCATTCGAGCAGCTTTCCCTTGCATTCTACTCAATGGCGTGATATCCATCAACTTTGAATCTTTCCGAGTATGCCTACCTTGATATGCTGCGGATTCCGAAGGAACTACTCTCCCGACCAAAGCCCGGCCCGCCTCGTCCACACCAGCGAGAAAGGGAGCAGGTTTCCATTGACAGCTCGAAACACCGGCGACATCGAGAGGCAGGGAGCAGACAGTCTTGACCACATCTACTCCGCAGACACGCTCGACCCCGACCAAGATGTGCTCCCGTGGGAGTTCCCCCAACAACAAACAAGGCATCACCGCGACAAGGGCCCCAAGTGTCATGGTGTGACGGAACGGCTGAAGAAGAAGATCAGCTCGACCTCGGGCGCATCCGATGAGGCGTCGACTCGAGCTCTGAAGAGCCCGATGAGCAATGAGGAGGTCGAAGTCAAACGCAAGATCCGACGGGCGTTGCACAGTAAGGACGAGCATGATGAGGATGAGAATGCCAACAGCGAGTTCTACGACCCGGATGCTAGAGTCATTCAGACACCGCAAGGTTGGCTGATTGCCCCCACATCTGTTAGCCCGTACGATACTAACGAATTGCCCAGGGACATGGCCGCGTCAAGAAGGGCCAATACACTTGGGTCCAAACCGGCCCAAGCGAATCATGGCTCGTCCTTCATCACCTAACGTTCAGACCAGTGACGTCGAGGGGCCGCCTCTGGCGCACCCGTCTCCTACCAGAGCCAACACCAGGATCTTGTCAAGGATGTTGACGGATAGAGCCAGTGCGCTTTCCGAACCTCCAATCGAAGATCGAGAACAGCCAATGCCACAGGGTTTCATCAAAACGCCTCGCAAGACCAAGTCCAAGAAGTACATCTTCAACGACGAAACCCCGGGGAAAGAGCAAACTCCGCTCGACTCGTCTCTGAATCGCTCCGATACAGTGATACGCATCACCCCGACTCGCCAATTGAATGATGGGAAGGCAGCAGATGACGGTGACGTGTTCAACGCGCCACCAACTCCCGACCTGAAAGCGTTGAGATTGGCGAGCATCAGCGATTCCATCGTCGGTCCAGGTTGGAGGCTTCCCAGTTCCGCCCGAAGGGGTTCCTCGCAAACCTTTGAGACAGCCAGAGAGCATGACCGTTCCCCTAATATAGACCCTACCATCTCGACAGCTCGGCAAATTCAAGCTAGTCCAACTCGGCCATCGTGGATGAGAGGTGCTTCCGGTCTTCTTGCGTCTTCACCTCACGAGAGACGAGTCTCACGACACCATTCCCATTGTGATCCAGGAAGTGAAGAGGAAATGTTTGGCGGCCTCGACGGGAGGGACTCGTTTCCACAAACCAGGAGTCACAGTGCCACGACCAATCCATCGTCCGTCCATCTCTACAGTATGCGTATATCAGAACGTCTGGCATCTCATGGAGTTCTTCCGGTGTTGTCTTCGCCCCAGCTACGCTGTCATAGCTCAAGCGACCTGAGTTGGAAGCAAGGCTCCGATCATCTTTCTTTTGGTCCACGTCGACAAATTTCTGATCAAGGGTTCGTGAGCGCAAAAGTGCCACCAGCGTGGGACCATCCTCGGAAACAAGCAGCATCTTCCAATTACTCTCGTCGTACGAGCGAACCGAGCACGATTGATCCTGGCAGTCAAGCGGCCAGTTTGTCAACCAGACACTCTCGGCTTTCGTCAGATCGTGAGTATTTCGGTCCTGTCAGCTTAAAAGGCTCCCGACGTCCGTCTGCTGAAGCGAATAATGCAGCGGCGGCGATACTCGACCCCAGTCCGGATCAAGAGCACCGATTATTCCGTGTCATGCGAGATCCAATGATCATTGATGAACGCAAAGTCGAGAAACAGCCACGGCACTCCTCTGTCCCAGTGATTCCCACCACCCCATCGAGGAGTCTGACGACCTCCCAGATTGAGCAGGAGGAGGGCCAGCGCTTCCTGCGCAAAGCCCACACCGTGACCGCTACGCGATACTTCTCACAAGCAGATCTCGATGAATTGACGGCTGAGATTGCGAAGAGGACGCCAGCTCGCAGTCAAAATGTAAGCCGCTTTGACGGGAGCGGTGAGGTCGCCGCCTCACTGCTCGTGCCCCAGACTGAGAGTAGCCTTGCTCGAAAGCCAAGTCTCGTTGTAGGAGACGAGCCTGTGGAGGCGACGAGCTGGGGCCAAGCTCTGCAGAAGGATGCTAGACGCAGAAGCCGATCTCCTCTCCATGTCCATCACGCAGCAGAAGATGAGGAGGAGACGCACAAGCACCGCTCCCCGAAACAGCTGTTTCAACATCTGCATCATTCGTCCAGTGAAGGCGATCACCTCGATGTCAAAGCCCAACTCGGGGCTTACAGGATGCGGCCGCGTCTGTCACCACTTGTGCCCGGCCATCCTGCCATCACCACACCAGCAAAGGTGAGGCGAGATCCAGACACCTCTTCACCTGCTCCGACCATGGAGACCGCAGCCTCCTGGCGACGCTACCCCTCCCACACCCGCTCCGCACGATCGGACTCCCCGGCTAGGGAGACGGATAACGTGTTCTCGCGAGACTTTGCTTCCGCACCGATCCCCGCTCATGAACATCATCATCATCCGCACCTGCACCTTCATCACGATCCAGCTGACCAACACCACTTACGTCGACCGGGACTCGGGGCCACCAAGAAAGCCCACTCGACCCATTTCGAGCGGCTGAGGGATGATGTAAGGGAGCTGTATCATGCCCGCAGCCTCGATCTGGCGAGCAAGTTCGCGATTGAGAGCAGAGGGCACCGGAGTAGTGTTTCCGAAGGGTGAGTTACATCGTCCCTGCTGTCTTTGATGGGATGTTGGGGAGAAGGGGGTTGCTGATGCTGATGATCACTACAGGAGGGGTCTGGAGGAGTATCCTGAACTCGAGATGTTACCGCCGCTTGTGGTGGGTGGTGGGGACGGGGCTGCTTGTGGGGAGGAGAGATTCGTGACTGCGAAGACTACTTTGGGCGATCAAGTCGGCAAGAAACGAGATGGCTTTGGTGATGGTGGTTATGCTAGAAAAGTGAGAGGCAGGGCCAAGCTTGCGGGACATGCTGCCGCTGCCGGTGATGTCAGTCGTCCCGGCAAAAAAAGGAAGTCTGTCGATCGACTCATCGCCGGATCCGGCGGAGGCAAAGTCCGCTCCATGGCCCATGCCATCGACGCACCTGTTGGGTCCGCGAAGACGAAGCCAATCCCGGGATGGCAGAACGTGTACGATTCCTGCGTCGATCTGGGCATGCTGCGGAGTCCCAACCTCTCTAGGGAGGGACTTGTGGCGTGCAATAGTGCGCTTGGGGGGGGGATAATGGAAAGGATGGGGCATGTACCCGGTAGGGTGGGCAGCTCCGGGGAGGGGATGAGGCAGAGCACATTGGATTTCAAGAGGAGTCTCGAGGAAGGGGAGAGGAGGAGTTGGGAACGGTTGAGGGCTTTGGGGGATAAGTCTGGGCTTGGGTGGGGGGGGGTGATTGAGAGTTGAGGGTTGAGAGGGGGGAGGGGATGCGGGAAGATGGTTTTGGGTGGATGGAGTTCTGGTAAGGATGGATGGTGGGTAAAGTGGCTGTAGGACAGGGAGTTTGGTATCAGGATTGGAGAATTATTGATCTGCGGGTTTTTGCTTGATCTTACCCGATCCTTGTTGTTCTGCTTGTTCCTCCCTTGACTGTTCTCGATTTCATTCCGGCATCATCGTCAGGATTCAGAATGGAAAATCCGTCTGACTTGCATGCATCCTCAGCCCCCCCCCCCCCAAAAAAAAGAAAGAAAGAAAGGAAAACCATTTGCGAAATGTGAACATCCCGCTATCAAAAAGTGAGTCCAACCCATCCATCTTGCAATACCACCCATCCGCTTGCCGGGTGTCATTGGGTAACGTAGCCTGATAGCACGTGTCTGCGTTCGTCGGAAGGGATGTGATAAGCTCCATCCTTTCACCCAACAAGCCCGAAAAAGGGTTGTGGGTGGTTCCAGCATGGCTGTCATGCTCCTCTCCGCTGCAAGATGGAATGGGGATAGCAATGCATGAGAGGATGCGGTGGCTACAGAACTCTGCCACCCATTCCCCATCCCCCCATGGGCCGAGCCTCTCGATTCCCTGCGGAATTTGTGTATGGAACAGCTAGCAACTTCCTCACTCAGTCCCAATAATGCTTGCCTCGCCTGGCTTTGAAAAGAATACCTTCGACTTTCCATCATTATTTTTTATTATTACGGAAGTGGCTCATGGGCAAAGCATACCCTGCTGCTTTGAGAGGTGGGACATATATACCACCCCGGTAATCCCATCGGGCTCGTTCATACATGCACTCTGTACGTATAGGTTATGTATGGATGAGCGCTAGCTGTGGTTTGAGCGGCCTGCCTGCCTGCCTGGCTGGCTAGTTCACCCCTCCTTTATCCAAGTTGCTGGACCCCCTGCTGCTCCTTGCCGGACCCCCTGCTGCCCCTCGTTGCTCCTCTGCCGCCACTTATATCACATCTGCCCGGAGTTATGTAGCTGAATTAATAGATAAAAGCACATTCATATCCCCCCCCCACCCCC
>PEKF01000119.1:0-30475 GCA_003073195.1 Ramalina intermedia
AAATCAAATTTAATTAATAAAATATTAATAAATAAATTAGAACTATACGAATTAATTAACGTTATATTTATTAAATATAAATAAGTATTTATAATTTAATATTAATAAAAAGGTAATATTGTAAAATTTATAATAATTACGAATACTCCCGGTATTAAGTCTTAATAGTTCTTTCTAATTAAATCTACTTAAAAATTACTTAAAATATTATTATTTCCATATTTTATAACTATATTTACGAAATATATAAATCCTAAAGTTTTTAAAGTAATTAAATATTAAATTATTATTTAAATTTATTATTATCGCGAACTTTAAAAATTCCTTAAATACTTATCCTTCGATACTATTCGTTAACTTTTAATTTTTCTTTATTTACGTTTTAAGCTTAAAGAAAAACGATTCGATAAAATTTAAATCCGGCGAATAAGGTAATAAATATAAAACGATTATACCGAACTTTTCGCAAAACTTTTTAATATTAACGGAATAATAAATCGAAGCGTTATTTATAATAAAAACCGACTTAGGATTTAAGGATAATAAGTATTTAAGTAAAACTTTATATTTTAAAAAAACTTTAAAAAGACCGTTATTATAATTTCCGTAAAAGATATAATACGTAAGTATATTATTATTTTAATAAGCCGGGAGAATCGATTACCGTTTTTCACGTTTAAAAAGTAACCTAATATAAAAAACGACGTTTAATATAAACTAGCTTCGTTTCCGATATATAATACGTTAATTAGTAGCCGTTTTATTTAAATATATTAGCTAATCGTATATATAAACCGCGATATTTATAAAATAAACGTTACGAAACTCCGGATTTTTTATTTCGGCGATTTTATATAAATTTTTTTAAATAATCCCTATTTTTTTAAGGGTTTTAAATATTATAAATTTAACGATGGATAAACCGAAATTATTAAAAACGTATTCTATTATCTCTTCTTAATATATTTACGGCTTATTATTAAGGAATATTTCGAAACCGGCTTTAATTATAAAGTGGATTTTAAAAGGTACTTTACGCCGTATATACGTATTTATAAGTAGCTTAGGTTTACCGAATATTTTTAAATTCTTCGAAATCCGGTTAATCGTACTATTATTAATACCCTTAATATCCTAAATAATATCGTATTTAACGCCGTCTTCTAAATAGACCGTAACGCGTTTTTTAAGCCTTTTAAATAGTACTAGCGGTATCGTAACTATATAGAGTTAGTTTATTATAAAGGCAAAAACCGAAGCTATATATATACCATAAATCTGAACCCCTAAATAAGTAATTTGCGTAATTTTTGAGTATATATAGCTGAAAATAGACGTTATATGAGCATTTTGGTGAGAGATCTAAAGGCGAGCGCAAAAATTCCGAAAACACCAACAATTCGGAAACTAGGGGTAATATGACGTCAGCGTAGAAATTCAGTGGGTGTGAGATAATCATTACGGTCTGTTTATCTTGTGTCACGGAGAAGTATTTTGGCTTTGGCAACCACAATCAGCTATTCTTAGCTGACTGTAAGCCTATCAACATCAGTAGCCCAGCAACCCTTTGCCATCGGATGACCGCAATATGTTGAATTTACTTGATGCCTGACGCCGTGAGCTCAACATGCCAGTTTCCTGTTAATGCGTTCACACTCCAGAAGGGGATATCATGAGGAGACTCTAGGAGGAACATCTTGCTGCTTGACAAAGAGTTTTGTGTCGATCGAATACCTTCGCTACTGCATTGGAATGGCTTGGGAGTCACGAATGTTCTTCTAAGCTCCAACTTGGGACAGCACGCTCTGGTGCGATCTCTTCATGACACGTGATTAATAGTCTAGAAGACTCAGAGAGTCTCATCTGATTCTCAACGATACGTACAATGTTCTTTGCCGCAATCATCTTCACCAAGTTTTCGAATGCCTGGAGACAAAACCCTATCTTTCCCACAAGAACGCCGTGAAACCATACATAACCATCCAGACCCATGTCCCTTCCCTATAACGACTTCCCCCAGACCATTTTTACAGTTGACACAAAGGGGTACCAAGACTGCAATCTCAAGAGCCGGATCTTGGTAGACGCCAGGCAAATTGGATTAACGCAAAACCGGCCAAGTGCGGGTGGGCCGCCAGGCGAGATCCCCTTCGCCTCCAAAATGGTCCAAGAGCCAGCATTCCCAGTAATTCGTGTAAAGACATCTATATGAGAATACTTGATAATTCCATTCGTCTCTTGCTGGAAGCCAGAGACTGTTCCTCCGGCTCGTCGGCTTTTCGCTTTCGCCCGCTCGTTCCTGTGAGAGGATCGATTGCTGCGCGCGAGAGATCGGACTCTATGCTTGGGCGAATCCGACGGCGACTGTCCAAGAGCTCTGGACATGAAACTCTTGCCTTTACATCAGGAGCATTCGAGGGAACCTGCTGTTCGGAGAAGTGATGAGCCACCCCCGGACCGTGTTCGTTGTTCCGGTCAGAGTGGCCAGCTTGATATGCGGCGGTTTCCGTTGTGTGGACACTGTCCATGAGGCGGTTGAAGGACGGTAGGCCTGGGGCGTGGTATAATGATGAAGGATTCGATGGGCTGGTAAAATTCGGTTTGTAGCTCAGAGCGACTTCTGAGAATTGGTGGAGCCTTTGCGATGGGTGGTGAGAGGAAGGAATAGCATCCTTGCCCTCTTGAGAATTGCCTGAAGTCAGGTGAGGGGAGGGGTAAGTGATCAAATCGGCTCGACCAGAGATCGTCTCTGGCCGGAGCGGGCTGTAAGGCTTTGATCCGTGCACAGACACCGAATCCAAGAAGGGTAACTGACGGGGCGGATGAACATAGCCGCGGGGAGATGCAATAGCGCGATAAGAGCTGTGGTCGGAAACCAGAGAGGGTGCCTCCCCGACCGAGTCTGGCATGGAAACGTCTGAGTAGACGGGAGATATCAAGGGTGCCTCAAGCAAGCGACAAGGGGGTGGCACATGGATGGAGGTCTGACCACCGACAGGAGCCGGACGAGCAAACGACAGAGGCTGAGATTGCTCGTCAAATCGGCTGAGAGCATGATCAGGTCCGTCTCGTCGGACCATGATGCGGCGCCGGCGATTCATGCCGCCATTCCACCAATTCTTCACCGCATTATCACTGCGGCCAGGGAGACGCCGAGCAATCTCAGCCCAGCGCTTGCCGTGTTCCTGAACCATGCGTTCAATAATCTCGCCTTCTTCGGGGGTGATGGGGCTATGATTCAGAGAGGGTTTCAAGTTCTGATGGAAGCGCTCCCGGCATTGCTTCGGTGACCTGGTGCAGATGGCGGCCGAGATCTTGACCCAATTTTGAGCGCCGTGAGTAGAGACGAGGCCGAGTAGCGCGGTGTCTTCGTGGGTCGACCACGGGCCGCGCTTCAGGGCCATGGTGACGTGTCTTTGATGGTGAGATTAACTTAAATCAGGAGATCAGCTGGCGACTTCAAAGCCAATACCAAAAGGCCAATACTGCTCACCGATGTTGACCCCGATAGTGAGGGTACACAGTTTGATCACCGACTCAGGATCCGAAGCACGTTGTAACGCGCAAGAAGTTGGCGGAACAGCTCAGCGTCTGACGACCAAGTACGAAGGAGGAAGGATCCAGACGTTGCATGTCGGGGCGGGGACTCGGTGTTTTATGTGGAAAAGACGCTTTAGGTGTGGAAAGGCGAAGCCACCACAAAGCCCTGGAATATTACGTGTCTGACGAGATGGCTTTCTAGTCGCTGAATGTGGGAGCCAAAAGTGAAAACCGCCCAAGAGATGACAGAGAGATGTGTGTGTGTGTATGTGGATGAGTGCGTGTGTGTAAAAAGAAAGAGAGAGAGAAAGAAATTGTGCCTTGATTAGCCGAATTGCTCCTTCGTTGTGTGTAAGAAGAATTTATGGGTTTAGCAGTGCTGCAGCAACGGTGTCAACAGATGTCAGAGGAGGTTTAAGATTCTTGAGCAGAGGTTGAGTGGACTTGGGAGGAAAGGTAAAAAGAATGGTAGGCGATGATACGAGGGGAAGCTTGATGGTGGGATGCGAAAGAAGACGGGGAAAGGATTGGATGATGGTGATAAGTGGATGGGAGATGGAGTATTAGGATAATAAAGTACCTAGATTAACATTTTTACCTTTGCTGCCGTTCCAGCTAAATTCGCCTACCTGGTTCTCAATGTTGACCGGGGTGGACTGAATGACTGGACCGAAATGGAATCATGGACGGCCCCCCGTTCGCATTGATGGAGAAGGTGAAATCGCTGCTGGACGTGGCGCATTCCACCCTTGGGTCAAGCAGCATCACTGACCGAGCTGGCCATCCCATGTCACCCAGGTACCATCATACTGTCATACCATCATACCCATTCAAGAGCTGAGAGTCTCGCGCTAGAGCCAGCGGCTGGACGATGGGGAGCTCAGTCATCCTTTGCTTTGACGCAACCCAAATCATGAGGAGGACGTCTAACTTGTCTCGCGCAATGGTGGACACTCACTGCCATCTAGTCCAAATTGTCCAGATGTCCCGCAGTCCAAACGGTACCTATCCACCTGGATTGTATTTTCCTAGCGTCCTTAGTTCGCTGCAAGGATCGATGTCAAATGCGCTAGTCTGCAGTATCTGCTTTCTCTAACCCTGCCGCCCGATCCTGCAAGATATTTCAATCGCCGACATAAAATACCGTAACGATACAGAGAGCTATCTCACCAGATCTCCCCCAAACTCGATCCGGCAAGGCGATTCGTCTGCATCGATGCGTGCGCGCCATCTATCATGGCCGATTCATCCACCCCCCCGAAGCATGGGGATGCAGGTAACATTGCCTTGGCAAGACCACCTTGCGCCAGCGAGAACCATCTTTGAAACACTTCGATCATGCAGGCACATGGGTGTCAGAAGCCGCAGGAGGCGAGCAGCTCCGTGGCACCACGAATGGTCGCCCCCTGCGCCTTTGGTACTCGTGGCTCCTGTCGCTCCATCGCAAATCTGCAGGGTTCGTCAATATTATTTGGCATCAGTGATCAAAGCGAGACAAACACGGCGAGCCATACACACCACCCCTTTGATTACAGACCGTTGGCGAAGACGGTTCTGTCAGCCTGTTGCCGGACTAGATCATGGATTCATGCGGATTTTTGACCTCTAAGCTTCAGCCAATGGCTCAGCCTACCCTGCACTCTCTCTCATATACGCGGTGACGTGGCAAGCCACAGCAGAGAAATCAGGCGAACGGGCTTCATCTATCGTCATCTTGATTCCTTGGGTCATGCACGGCCTTGATGACATCGTATGCTCCGGAATGAGTTCGTTTCTCAGCACGAGGCGCATTAGCCTCTCCAAGCTCGTGCTTTGATGCAAGATGCTGCAAGGACATGCCGGCAGATGCTCGTAGAGATCATCGTTGGTTTGGTTACGCAAGCGCGGTCACGTTACGCTTCCGCTCAACCAGCTACGGGTAGCCAAGAGCTTTTTCATCCGCAATACCCTGCCTCCAATACTACTTCACGCTCATTCAAACGGAAAAAATGAAAGTGATGTTTCGGTCTCATGAAGCGTCCTGTCCTCTGATCGGGCGCAGAGCTTGCGTAAAGACGGATGTTCCAGCATTCATGGCCGTCTAGCAAAAAGAGCTGCAGTGGTGCTCAAATGAGAATGGAGCTTGACTTGATGAGGAAAACGCAAATAATTGAGGCGGCACGACGGTCAGGAAATTATTGTGGGGG
Organism: Ramalina intermedia; assembly: GCA_003073195.1. Lineage (NCBI taxonomy): Eukaryota > Fungi > Ascomycota > Lecanoromycetes > Lecanorales > Ramalinaceae > Ramalina > Ramalina intermedia. The sequence goes on from PEKF01000119.1 coordinate 5,727, forward strand.
AGGGGAAGGCGAGTGATTTCCAGTTTTAGAGGGGGGGGGGAGATTATCGTGTTTGGGCGAGCGCAACGGTGAGGCATCATGTATCGGCCGGACGCAAACAAGGGGCCGACAGCTGCAAAAGACAGGAGCGCTAGGATCGGATAGCCGAAGAACGAACAGGGGGCCGGCATATCGCGACCAGATGATAGGAGGGATCGAGGGAGCAGCAGTCCCAACGGCCCAAGCCAATCGTGGGGGTTAGCGAAAGGGCAAAGCAGGGGTGTGCTACCACTCAAAGGCCGGAGGGGAAAAGCCCACGAGCTTACGTTACGGGGTAGCAGTCGTGCAAATCGGGGCAAAAGTCAGCAAATCAGGCAAAGACGGATTCCCCTCTTCGGAGAGATCTTTTCAAATCAAATCGAAAGAGGAAAAGGTGGCGAGTGTGGCTTGAAATCCCGGTGGCCTGAAGGGGTGCAAGATGGGAACAAGAGCAGTCTAGCAGAGCTTCTTAGGCTCTTAGCGGCTTGGGCGCAACGGTCACGGAATGTCTTAGATCTGTCTGACTGGGTGATCTCGATTGCTGCAGTGCGCAATCTCTTGTCGCACGCTTCACGCTTGTTTTGTGGCGGTACATGATACATCATGTACGATACATCGTGTACATGTGACATGACAGTCGCCCTCCTTGCTTGAAGACGATGAGTGCCGAAACGTGTTGACAGCGGACTGCTGCCCGCCCGCCCTGCCATGCTCCGCAATTTTCCCCATTGGCCATAGCTATTTGGAAAATTGGAATATCCTCAGATCTGACTTCAGGAGCCTCTGATCATTGCCGCGCACGTAACTTGCTCCAGCTCCACTTGGCTAGTCCCAACCGGCGGTAGTCTAAATGTCGGATGGCACTTGTAACTTGGCAGATGTGGATTCGGGTTGACCGTTGTCTGGAGAAGCTCGGGCCAGCTGCACGACGATGTCTTCTCACTATTGCGACTCGCGTGGATGGAAGCATATTAATGCAGCAAACACAGGGTGACGACAGCCCACGAACGGTTTCAGTCGACGGCAATCACGGCAACAGGAATCCTGCAATAGATTCCCTGCATGAGAGACTTCATCCCACTCGGCATTGGAGCTCCTGATGCACTAAAGCATCGATGCTTCTTGAGCATTGAATACTGAAGCAGATCGCTCCATGCTGAATGCTCAGGCCAAAGGATCATGGTATCTGATTGAGACCAGAAAAAGGAAGAAGAAAGAAAGGGGGGGGGGGGGGGGAAGAAGCGGCCCCAGATTTCAAACCAAAAATCTTAGCTGCAAAAACGTTGAAAAAGCGATCAGCCGCCCGCTTGCCGTGCTAGCTGGGGTTCTCGGGTGCCAGCCTGCCTGGGCGATCTATCGTGGAACTTGGTGGGTCTCTGGTCCCTGGGACCCAATCAAGGAACAGATGGCAGTCGCTCCGAACTCTAATGGCCCTAGAGCCTTGATGATTTGGAATTATCCCTCGTGGGCTGCCTATTCGTTACAAAGGAACACCATACGTACTTGCGCAACGTACCCGGGCCATCTCTTGAAGCCGCATGGCTTTGCGTGAATGGGCTCGCTTCTGGTACCGCCCGTATGGTACCATGGACAAAAGACGGTCAAAAAGGCTTCACTACCGAGAGGGATTCGCGGAGTTGTGTTGGGTGGATGGCATCATGTACCCTCGTACTGCTTGCGGACAGAGAGCTGGGAGTGACATTTACCGGATTAGCCAATCATTTTGCAGTTTGACCGATTCGCGAGACCTGGCCGAAAGCAGATCTTGACATGGTGATAATATTAATAAAATCTGTTTATAACTTCGCCTCCGCTAGCGCTTCCCCTGTACACCACCGTCTCCAGCGCAGGAAAGAAGGTCCATCAAGTCGCCGTCGAGCTCATCGTATCCTTTGGTCAAATCTTCTACAATGATTGAAAGGATGATCGTCTAGAAGATGATCCATACTGCTTCCCAATGCCTTCCAGGTGTTCTCCAATGCCCAATGCCCTTTTCCATTCCCCTCCCCTCCCCTGCCTTCCCCTGTCTTTCCCTTTGCCTGAAATCTGACGCCCCCATCGCCCATGTATTCGTAAATCTATCCAATTGCTGAGCAAGCGAGCACTTCGCAATGTCAGATGCGCTTAGCTCCCCTCCAAACTCCGTCGCTAGACTTTCCAAATCGGAAGCATTCCTTACTGATCGTACAATCATCACGTCCCAAAAGCGTCCGGACTCCTATCCCCATCGTCCGACCTTACAGCCATATGTCACCGCTCTCGCCCATCACCCATCGTCGCCACGCCTCGCCATAAGCAGTCTCAAGATCGCGAACCCACCGTTTGGTGTCAAAAAGCGCACTAGTCCATCGACTTTCGTAGAGCATCTTGCGCAGATCGATCAGCCTGCCCTTTGCCAGCCCGCCTTCGCCGTCTTTCAAGGAATAATGAAGGTCGCTCGCCAGCTCAACGCCTTGTTCCTCATAAGCTTCCTCGCTCATTGCGATAAGCTCCCGTGCCGCTTGGCGCCCGGCAGCATCCTTGGGCAGAGCCCCTCGTAGGATCGAGGCGGCCATTCTGGAGCACATCTTATACTCGTACCGTGGAAAGGTGAGGAGAGGAGTCCCCGACCACAGCACGTCAGCTGCCGTTGTATGAGCATTGCATTCCGGTGTGTCCACGAACAAATCGCAAACTCTGGCCCGTGCAATGTGTTGGTGCTTAGGAGCAACATCAGTAAACAAGAGCCGGGACGCAACTTCCGCTCCAACCCATTGCAGCGCAGTCTGCCGAAGCTGTTGCTCTCCCAGATCCGGAAAGCGCAGTAGCCAGAGAACGGCCTTCGGTACCCGAGAGAGGATGCGAAGCCAGGTTCGGAATGTGGTGGGCTCGATCTAGCTCAAGTTTAGTGACTGTCCACGATTTGGCAACAAGAAAAGTCTACCTTGTACAGCTGGTTGAAATTTCCCAGAATGACCGTGTCATCCGCCAGACTCGGAAATAGCTCTTTTCGCATTTTCCATCGTCGTTCTTGCTCGCCTGCCCAGTCCAGCTGATCCTCCTTCGAGTCCGGGGCACTCTGCCGGTGGTCACAACAAAAAAAAGTGTCCCTTGTGAAGATGACGTTTTCCCCATAGATCCATTCGTCAAGGTCATCATTGTTGTTGGAGTCGCGGATTTGGTCGTCGAGACTCACATTGGCTCGGTAGGGCCGCAGCGTTGCTGGCGGGATTGCAAACTCGTCCGCCAATAAGTAGTCACACCATTCCGCCCCAAGCGTACCGGCAAAGCCCATGAACGACATCTGGATTGGCGCCGGTCGAGCGGCAAAAATCTCATTCTTGGCTCCCCGGGTATAGCCATTCAGATTGACCAGAATATGGACGCCGTCGCGTACGACCTGGTTGACCAGTTCGTCCGTTGACCACGATGATGCATCGTGGAACCCCGGGGACTCTTGCTCGATCTTGTGACGATGGACAGAGCCGTCACTTGCGGTGGTGGCATAGCAAATTGCGTGGATTTTTGATGCGTCGTGGAAACCAAAGACCGACTGCATGAGATGCGCCAGCGGATGGTTATTGAAATCCGACGAAACATAGCCGACAACCAATTGAGGATCAGGCGGGGCTGGAGGTTCATAGACCTGTACGGGGAGCCAAGGAGCCCGCAGCGTGGAACAGGAGACTCTGAGCCCATTACGCTGGGAGATTTGCCGGATATGCTTGGCTTGTAAGGGACAGGTGAAGGTGTGGAAGGGCAACACGGTTGGGGCGCTGGGTACTGCCAGTGCTGCTGGCAGCCGTGGACGTGTGCGATCGAGCGTCTGCGAGCTTGAGCAGCCGTGATATTTGGCTCGGAAGATCTGCCAGACGAGAACCTTTGTGGCTCGCTCGATGAGTCGAACCACCTTAGCTCCCTCCCAGCCGTCGTGAGCCCAAGCGCCTAGAGCTCGATGCATGTTGTCGCGGTCCACTTGTGAGGCGAAGGCTGGTAGTTGTCGAAGAAGATGGTCGATGCCTACGCTGTCAAGGATACCCTGGCCCCAATTCCGGCCGTCACGGAGTTGTCGTTCGACGATGGCAACGACCTGCTCAATCCAGCCCTGACGCCGTTTCGAACCGTCTCTTGCATCGTAAAGCATGCCTTGCTCATCGACGTGCCACCGGTCTTTCTTTCCATATGAGTATCCCACCCCGCCGCGGCCGCTCCAGCTACAGACAGAGTTCAGAGCGTTAGCCAGTCCACATACGGCCTCTGCAAAATCAGGATTTGATGCTACTGCCCGCCGGTAGTACCGGATCGCGTCTCTGATGTTGCCTTTGTCTTTCACCGCGTTAGCAAGGTTGGCCAGTGCAATGTCAAAGCTACCGTCGCATTCGACAGCCTTCTCGTACATCTTGATGGCCGCCGGGAGTTGTCCGATATCCTTGAAAAGGCTGCCGAGATTAGTGTACAGGTGAGCATGCCTTGCATCGAGCTTCAGGCCGTAGTCGTAATAAGCCAATGCCAAGGCAACACCGCTGCCGGGGACCACGCCAGCGAAGACGTCGTTCAGCCCTGAGAACGGCTGTTGGCTGGCACGAGTCGACTGCTGGACGCCTGCAAGGAGGATGCCGACGTTGTTTGCGGTTGACGGGCTTGGCTGCAGTGACAGCGAGAGATAATACAACGCGAGGATTTCCTTCACCCCAGCAGTCGACCGAGGCGCTGCAGCTGATGCTCCACTTGACGACATACCGTCTTGATAGATTTTCGCCAGGGACAGCAATGAGTTGCTTATGATCGACACTGCTGCTTTCTGACCCGCGGCCTGTGACAAGTCTGCTAAGCCAGGGAGGTTGCCGTGAGGTGGAAAGACGAGTCGCGAAGTTTCGAGAGCAGCTTCGGGGGGAAGAAGAACAGAATCATCGCGCACGACCTCCGCGCATCCAAGCCTATCGGATCGTTGGCGTTCTTGAACAAAGACCTTGAGGATGCGTCCAATGAGACCGCGAATGCCATCATGATGGGGTCCCGCTCCAGTCATGATTGCATCTTCAAAAGCATGCGCCGCCCCGTCGTTGTCACCTGCTTGATAGAGAATGTTTCCTTTCCGGTGAATCAAAGCCAGAAGCCTCCCATTGTCGGACGGACGGACAACATTTAGGCCATTTCGGTAGTCCCAATTTGTAGCAAGACTTTGTCCCTGAGAAGCTCCTCCCCCTTTCCAGATTTCGTTCCTCAAGGCATTCTCAACATGTGTGATGATTTGGACGGCCTCGCGGCCTCGGTTCTCTTCCTGCAAGAATCCGACAAAATGCTCGACCGCCTCGAAGTAGGATGGCCTTGATTGGACAGCCCGCGTCCAGAGCTGTTCGGCCTCACCTCTACGACCTTGTGCTAGGAAGGTGGCCGCCAAATTGGACATCGCCTCGGCGTTTTCAGCATCGCGCTCCAGCACCCTTGAAAACCATCTGGTAGCCTGCAAGTAATCACCGAGCCCAAAAGCCAAACAGCCACTCAGGAGCATGCCATCTATCCATTGCCAATGACTTTCCTGTGAAAGTCGACTGAGCGTTTCTAGTGCACTCGAAGCCGCGATTGCGGGTTGATTCGAAAGTTGATGATCTTGAATCAATTGATTGGGAACGTAGCTAGCATGGCCTTGGAGGGAACGCGACACCAAACGTGGGTTCCGGAGTCTCCTTGACGAATGAGATTGTTCCCCGGACATGCAGAAGCGAGATGAGACGCCGGGGGGACAGAAAATACCAGGTGGAGCGTGTCCTTGTCTCAATCTGTAGGATTGAGTCTCGGACGCAGTGTGTAACTCGGCAAGATGGCAGCCAGAGTGAGCTGTGTTGGTCCAAGATGGATATGGACGCTTGGGTAGCGGAGTACGAGAGGGAGGTACTGCGGCTTGAGCTCCAGCCAGATATTGTTCGCGACGACCCCTCTCTAGGACAAGAAGAAGGCAGCGATAAATGCCATGCGCCTCCCCAAGGACACGTTCCTTGAAGTCCACACGTCTACCGGGACCCTGAGACGGTTGCCAATCAAACGCGTTTGACATTCTGCCATCTTCGCGTGCATCGTTGGCAAAGCCGTCCTCCACCTTCACAGAGCGCTCTCCCCCTAATGCCATTTTTGCGTCAAAGGCCAACGGCAGATTTCCCGGAGGAGAGGCCTGCACCAACTGTTCCTGCTGACCAGGCGTATGATAAAGGGACAAAGGTGCTTGACACTGCCCTGCAAAAAGAACCGCAGGAGCTCGAGTCGTTGTTTCGGCCCTCATGATGGATGGATCCAACATCGCTGAACTGGTACTTGGACAAGCGTCTACAACGTTGCCACTTGCACTGTATAGCGCATGGTCCCGGGGGCCCAGATCGCTGTTGAGCCAGCCCTCCCCCAATTGCCTGGTTGTTTGAGAAGGAGTGGGACTAGGAAAAGGCGGCCACATTGGCTGCATAGCTATCGGAGCGCTCGGTGCCGCTGCAGTATTGAACGGGAGATTGTTGATGGGAGATTGGTTGAGGACAGAATCCGTTGCACCTGAAGCCTTCGTTCGATTTAAATCCATGCCGTGGCCACCGCGTACAGACTTTTGATCTGCGATGGTCTGATATGGATGACTGCGGCGGATCTGCATCCTCGCTCTAGCAGCATAAGACTTGTCATTTCCTCGCAGCGGTAGTTGTTGAGACCAGCTGCTGCTTCGGGACTCGCTTTCAGCACCCTTCACCGGCCGAGACAGGGGCATAAGCAGATGTTTCATTGCGTGAGGCTTTGATGTCCATTCGGATATGCTGCCATCGTATCCAGCGGCCAATGTCCCGCTCGGTGTCTTGCGTCGTAGCATGTTCTCGGAAGTGCTGTGTTCGTCTGAGCAGGAGAGAATGGGGGATGTTCTGTATTCCGGAGGACAGGCATGGTGCTCACGCTGCCCAGGGCTCCGCAATCCACGTCCTGTGTAGGGTGCTCTTGATAAGGGCGGTGGAGCCAGGTGCACTAGGGGTGTGCGATCTTGAGGTGGATCGGGGCGTTTGAGCTCGAATGACGACGGCCGCGGAAGCTGACGACATCCTTGGAAAGGGTTCCATGCTAATTGGTGGGGCTGATGGCGATAGCTGAGGTCGGAAAGCATACTGTTCCACGCTCGCTATTGACTTCTATATATCTGTGGAGGGAAAGGCTGGACAGGCCGTAAGGCTCGACACTATGCACAGAGTGTCCCGATGCCTTTGCGACGCTGTATGAGGCAGCATTTCGCACGCGGCATCATCCGACCAGTCGGAAAGAGTTGGCTGCAATCTGTCTTCAGCAAGGACTCGCAACGGCCACGATTTGTAGATGACAAAGATCCAAGCGAACAGAGTCTCCACGAAGGAATGCTCTTGGCCAAAGTGCCGACCTTGTTGAACGGCGCTTCAATATGAGTAGTAAGGAGTAGTAGCAATCTACCTGATGCGGCTGACTCTTAGTAAAAGGTGGAATATACTTGATGCGTAAGTCGTGTGATCTGAGCGTACATGTGAAATCCTGAAGCGTTACAACGGCAGGGATTCAACGGCGGTGGCAGCAAGGCTAAACAAATCGCACGTAAGATGAGAAGCGAGATGGAAAGAGAGTTGGAGTTAAAAGATGCCAGAGCCAGAAGTTCAAAGAGTGCAAACGTAAGGACCGAGTCGGCGAGTCCGTCACCCCCTTAGTCAGGACTCTTGGTGGTGCCGTGGAGGGCGCAGCTTGCCGCAGGGCGCGCCTTAGCCTTGTTAATAATATTCTAGCCTGGCATTGCTAGATGGCAGTACTTTCGGCCTTTGGTTATTTTGAAGTTCAGTAGTCCTTGCAATCCTGCAGATGCAAGCCTCTTTCATGATGAAGACAATAATGTGCTGATGGCTGATGCTAGATCTATAAACTTGCCCCATGCTCCTTTCGATCGAATCTTCTGTCCGTTGCCCGTTCCTTCGTCTAAGGTTGTTCTCATCGTAGCAGCCTGTAGGTACCGAGCAAGTGCGACCCGATCTTGTGTTGCTCAAAGCAATGTCACTGATCCAATGGCCAATCGAAGGGCATGTGTAACTCTCGCTTGTCGAGTTCCTCAGTACGGACTTGGTGGAAACGGGACCAAGCAGGCAATGAGTCTCTATGTGACATGCAGAGCGGTGTACAACATGCAATAACGTTACTCGACATGCCCAAAGGGCAGCCTGAGGAAGCAGCAGTGGAAGTAGCGAACAAAAACTGTTCACCCGTGAAGATGGACCTCCACGTCCATGCTGTGGAGCGAGGACGTCGGGGTGAGTAATGGGGGATCCTGAAAGTTTCATCTCCTTTGCACCAAAATAGGCCCTAACCACAGTTGCTGTCCAATGTGGATATCAAGGTTAAGGCCAGAGTGTTGGCAAAGTACGCAAAGTCCCGAGGAGCAACGGACACCAGTAGAAAAGGCGCGAGGACAGGGTAGTGATGGACGCCGCAAGTGCACTCGGTGGTACTCCAGATGGCTTTGCACAATGCAGCTATTGCTATGAATCCGGTACTGCTCACGTTAGTGCTATTATCACCTAGAACTCGCGGGTACCTACCCTCCACACTGCCGTCGTCAATTTCCTCACTGACGGTCTTTGGCGACTTGCCGTCCACCAGACATCCTACGCTAAAGGCTGTTCCGAGAACCTCCTTAACAGTACCTTGCAGGTCCTTGGACATGGATTTGAAGCGCATGGTCCGTGCAATATTGATTATCTCATCGAGCGGAATCGACTTGGTGTGTTTGATATTCTTTTCCTTTTTCCGATCCCGGGGTGGCTCCTTGAGAGCTTTGATCACGAGTGAGGAGGCTGAAGGGACGACCGAGACGGCAGCTTGGCGATTCTGGATCGTGAGCTTTACGGTAACGCGTAGCCCTTTCTGAGGGTGGATAAGCGGCATGGTTCAGCATTTCTCCTCCCACCAGAGCTGTAAGTTGGAGCCGGCGTACCCAATCACCCGTAGCCTTTGCTATATCCTCTCCGACCTTTTTCGGTGACAGTCCCAGAGGCCCGATCTTGGGTGCCAACGCGGAAGACGCTCCGATCTCTCCGCCTGTGGCTCTGAGAGTGCTACGACAGGTTAGAATCATTCTACTGGCAACTTCTCGTGGTGGACAGCACTCACATCTCTTTGACCTCATTGGGATCGAATTTGGGAGCTGGGATACCATTTGGCAAGTCAGAGGGAACAAGGAAGCCGTGAAGTGGCGCGATTGCACTTACGCATATCTGACGTGAAGTAGATCTTTCGCAGCCGTGGTCAAGGGGCATAAAAATATTATGAGAGACTCGAGGAAGCGAGATGTAAATGTGTGAAAGACTAGTTCCCAATGAGGCTAGATTCATGTGCTCATCTTGTTAAATATGCGATTAGTCAAGTAGCCGAGGTACCCTCGTACCTGATACTGATGCACAGGTTATAAATTACAGCCGAAGTTACTACTGCTCTTGATTCTTGATGCAAGAACATGCTCACGGGCGGGCCAACTCAATTCTTAGACCAGAAAACACCCTGGTCCGAGCAGCTTCAAAACTTCCGAGCATACGGTTAAGGCAATTTTAGAGTTTGGAGGCTGTATCATGGGCTCGAGAGCAGAACCCATGTGGCGTCTGGCTATGGATTTCAGCACGCAAAACGGGTCAGAGAGCTCGGAGCCATGCCGAACACCCATCCAAATATCAAGACTCAACATTCAGGCTCTTAGCGTATGAACCTGCACAGTCTCGACTCATCGCGCTGTCGACTTCAGACACCTAGTAAGTCAAATCTGGCTCTGAGAAGCTGTGGGCTTGGTGGGACTTTCTTCATCTCAGGCCTGTGCACGGCTTCAGTCGGAATCCTTGCTAGGATCGTTCTTGCCGATGATAGTCTATGTAGTTCCAGAAACCGCGAGTCTGGATTGGATTTGTCAGCCAAGGTGTGATTCATGACGCGAGTTATATCGCTTACTTCATAAGATGATCCATGAAGCTTTGCAGAGAGACATCATCAGTGAATATCGTTTGCGCAGACGGGGCGCCGCCGTATGCATTCGTGGTGTGAGTGGTTGAAGGGTTCAATTTGGATAGCAGGAAGCGGGCTTGAGACCCTCCGGCATCACAGATGATGAATCGTGGAAGGGGGAACCGGTCTTGCACCAAATCCTAGTCTTCTGTTAGTCGTGCGTGTTTTTCGATCATTCGTCGACTCAATCATACCCTAGCATCCTCTTTTGGCTGCTCTAGCAAGGCCTTGAAATTCGCGTAATCTTCCTGCTCTTGGTATCCGGCTTTTCTCCACTGCGCCATTGTCTCCCCATGAAAGATGAGTATTTGGAAAAAAGTGTCCAGCAGGAGAATATGAGTGGGTTGTATGGATGCCGAATCGAGGAGTACAGGAACACTCCCCTCTTGATCAAAGGTGTACGAGTCAAGCGTAGGCTGGATCATTACTAGCGAATCACCCACGTACTCGTGGTTCAACACGTGCCGATAGAAAGCGGTCTCGTCTGGAGAGCTGTTGAAAACCTGCAGGAAATGGCTGCGGCGGAGATGGAACATGAATTGAGGATATAGCGTGAAGTTCTTCTCAAGCCTGAAAGACGATGGATCATCCTTGCGGTACTCCGCAAATCGAGCACAGAGACGAATGAGCATGCGATCAACCCATCGGAGTACATCTGGGCCATCGTCCACTTCGGCCTTGAAAACGGCGATCCTAGACATCAGCACGGCTGCCGCTTCCTGATCAAACGATTGGGCAATAACAGGGTCACCTGCCGGTCCGCTTAAATTACGGGCCGCTGTCGTGACTCTCAGGTGGAACTGCCCCGAAGAATGTTGATAGTAGGTCAGGAATTGTATCATGCCTTTTTGTGGGCCTTGTTGGTGTTGAGCCGGTCCTCCCTGATTCGCGATTTCAAAGTAGATGCCATAACTAGCCGTTGGATCGATGCCACACATTTTCCATGAGCACGTGTTTCCAATGCCACATTCGGTGTCTCCAACCAAAGGCGATTTCTTATTAAGGGAGATGGCATGGCCAATGAGGCCCGTGACTTTGAGTTCTTTGGTGGCCAAGACCTCAAGAGACGCATTGAACCCCATCAGCAGATTGTCCTCACCGTCCTTGTCGAAGACCCGAACGAAAGACTGCTTGAATTGAGAAGAAGTGAAGCTATCGGTGAGTATCATGTGCCCGCCAGTGGAATTCGGTAGACCTTTCATCTCTAAAAGGCCGACTTGATCTAGACATCCCGCAAAGATGTCAACAATGTGACCATTGTGCGCCGTGCGTTTTGCCAGATTATCGTAGAACTACACAAAGGAGCCAGAAGTTAACACGGTGCAGACTTTCCAGCAGATTCTGGCGATGCAAACCTTGAGAGCTTTCTTGTAATATTTGATATTATCGCGGTCAATGTCATGATGCGATCGGATGGGTTCCCTAAGCTCTGGGCCAACTACTTGACCGGGACCCTCGGTAGCTGGACCACCGGCGAACAACATGATTCGGCCGCCAGCATTCTGGAAGGAGGTCTCGAGCAGGCCGATGGCGACGCTCAATGCGACTCCTGTGCATCTGATAGATCGCTTGTCATTGGCCACCGGCCAAGGGTCTTTTTGTAACTGCTCCAGCGCGTTTGTAAGTTGGAATTCACACTGTTGTACCGGAAGGAGAAATCGGGCGGCTGGCCCCATTGTTGGTGGTCTGCCGGGCTGTGAGGGCATGTTGGGTCGCATGCCAGCCGATGGCGACAAGCCCAACATCTCCTGAACTTGCTTGGCCGGATAATCTTTGCTACCACGGAAGACATACGACTTGGCACACTCCGTGTAGCCAAGTTCATGGACTTGCGCCTAGGGTTTGTCAGCCTCAATGTCCCCCATCTTCCAGAGCGTTGCCGTTACCATCGTCCCGAAGGTTATGAGGCCGACAAGGGCATTTGGAGGAAGTAGACTTAGGCTGGTCACTAAGGAGACCTTCAAGGCATTCAGGCTGTCCTCTTCTTGGCACGTGTCCATGACGTAAACGAATATAGGGGGTGCGGGCGCAGGTCTCGAGAGTTTGTATTCAATGGTCGTACTCGAGGGATGCAATTCCGGGGGGATGTTGTCTTGTGTGATGTCTTTGTAGTGCTGAGGGAGCTGATTGCGGGACAAGCAAAAGGGGCATATCCACAGCCGGGCACGAGTATCGACAGTCCTGACCGCGTCAGTATCCACCAGGGCCATGAACAGAGAGGATCGTACGCAAAGGGATTCAACACGGCTCGACATGGCTGCTTGCAAGTGACTGGTTCATATCGAAGGACTGGAGTGTCCGGCTTCTCTTTCAAAGGAGTATACAAAGCACCGATAGGCACGACGAGACGTGAGGCTTCCTGTGGGGTCTTGAGCGGGCTGCTCCTCCGAGAGGGACAAACAAGGACAGACCATGCGAGAGCTAGGAAACGTGTTCCAACTAAGTCGGAGCCCATCATGATCCTCAATCTCACTCCACTGATCTTTGAGGGCGTCGTAGTCCATGCTTGAACGTCTTGTAAGGTTGCCTCTGGCTGGCTTGTCACAGGCCCATGTTTCGGGTCTCTTCTCTCAAGGGACGATGACGAGCATGGTACGAGGACCAGGAGACAATGCTCTGACTTGTGGCTCAGTGCGACTTGGAAAGACACTTGTTGTATCCTCTTTGCAAGGCTCCTGGATACATGTGTAATTCGTGAAATCCCGTTCGCTTTACACTAGTGTCCCAGAATAATACTAGCCGCTTACTCACCATGACCAGCTTAGCGTTGATGAGTCTTGGCGCCGCGGGAATAGAAATATAGAAAGAACAGCGATCCGATTTCTACATCAAGAACGCTTGGTCACAGAACAGAAGAACATGGTGTTTTGGTAAATTACATTATCACTGTCATCACAGTCCGTCCTGAGCGTAGAGCAAAACTACCCATCGCTGGGCGCCCTCTTTTGAAGATCCATCCTGGCATCTTGTGAGGAAGGTGGGAATCAGCAGAGGTCACAAAACCTGCAAGCCGTTGGGATCAGACCGCGACTAGGTGCTCAGAACAGTCCGGCTGCCATCTTGTCATGCATGTGATTATTGCGTTATCCGAAGCAAGTGAGTCAGCTCTTACTCTATGACTAGATACCTTTGGGTTATCTTTTGTGCTCGGGACATATCACCGCTTGCAGCCCAATGACTTTGAAGTGCAAGCGCTGCCTCGGCTACGAAGTTGTTGTTCGAGTCATTGCAATCCTCCTTGCTCACTGCTTCCCCAAGCTGCAAGCACCTTTCATAATATGGAATCGATAAATGCAACAATCCGATGGCATGGTAGGTGCGTCCGACGTTGAACTCAGCCTCTTGTCTTTGCGAGACGCTGCCTGCATCTTGTCGACCTTGGTAGTAAGCTGTTAAAAAGGCCATGCCCTGCATCAAGATTTGTTGCCGGTTCTCGGCTTGGCGCTTGAGTGCCCAGTGGACGTACGCAAGCGCTAATGAGAACTGGATGGCTGAGTTGCAACGATCAACCGCTAGAGCTCGTAGAAAGTAGTCTGTGGGTCATCAAGATGTAAGCTTCTCGGTCACATCGAAACGGCATCGGGTGATTGACTTACTGATCGCGTACGTATAACTTCTTCCAGCATACAGCATGTTTCCGTACAGCGTGAGCAGTGATGTATCCAAAGCTTCCGCCATCATCGGAGTTCCACCATTGTCCCTTGTGGTATAGGAAGCTCGCTCTTGAAAATGACTTTGCGATCGCTCCTCCACTAGAAGCGAGAAGTCCATTGCTTTCAGCTGCCGAAGCACAAACTTCTGAGAGACGCTGTTGCGATACCAGACATTGTCCGAGTCAACTAGTCGGTGCAAGGCTGAAGAGAGGCGGTAGCTGTCTGTCACGAACTGATACTTTGTTAGGAACCATCGTGCCACCCCAGATAAGCTTTCATCATCATTGGCATGGAGCGCACAGGCTGAGACGACAATCAGTTGGGATCGGTCATAGAGACAAGTATCAACGACTTACTGAACCAGCCTACCTGGATCAGGAACAAGGCTGTTTGAGAATGGTAGAACACATTGCTGCTCTTGAGGGTGGTCATCACTTCGTAGGCTGCCGTGAGACTGCCTGTCTTCGCGAGCTCGAGACTGTACTCTAGTAGGGTGTTCAACCAATCTTCGAAGGGTATTCCCAGATATTGGTCCGGGATCGTGATCATGTCCCCATCGGGCAATACTATGAGCGCAGCATCAGTCCCGCCGCTCATGAGATAAAGCCTTCCAATACACTTACTGATGGCCGAGTCTGTGTAACGGACAGCCTTTTCCTTTTCACTTTCCCGACCTTGGGCTAAGGAACGAGCTTCCTTCGAATACCCGTAGAATTTGCTGTGCTTGTCCTTGGGAAAGAAGACCTTCTCCCTTTGAAATGTCCGCAGCAACAGCTTCGAAGCTTCGAGCCATGCCGCTGTGTCCCGTTCAGATGATCCTCGGCGGCCTCGAAGCTCTTTCCAACGAGCGTGTAGAGACTGAATTTCCTTCCGGTGGTCCGGCATCTCTTTTGGCTCACCTTTCTGTACCACCTTGCTCTTGCTGGAGCTTGATGGAAGCAGGGTTCGTAGCGGGGGTAGCTGATCTGATCGTTGTCCTCGCCCCTTGATGTCTCCCCCTTTGGCGCCGGGGTGGCGTCTCTGCTCAGCAGCAACAGCTACGCGGTGGGGTTTGGGATGAAGAGTTCTAGCATTGTCCGATTCTTTGTCTAAGTTCCATAATGCCACTTGTGCTTCAGTAGAGTCTGGGTTGTTGCCAAGAATTGCAAGGTAGCAATTCTCGGCTTCCCTGCTGGCGCCCAGTGCTCGATAGCATAGAGCCAGCTCCATGACCACAGTTTCGTCTTTGTAAGTAGCTAGCTCCTGAAGGGGCTCGTAAAATCGTAAGGCTTCCTCAAAATAATTCCTGCATCGGAGCGCATTGGCAGTCTCGCGGAAGAGGTCAGGAAAGGCGGATACCTTGGCCCCGTCGCCGGTGTCCCAGGGTTCAAGCCATTCGAAGTGTTTCTAGACATCAGTGAGCAGTGTCTCCTAGTCCTCATCACATTGAGCTTACAATAGCCTCCACCGGATCATGCTTTTCCAAGCATAACCGGAACATTCCGAAGCGAATGCGCAGTTCGAGAGGAAGGCCAATCCCGTAAGAAGATGCGTCGAATCGGCCCTTGACGAACGCGGAAACCTCGACTCGACGAGGATCGTCGTGGAGATCCCACTCTCGATCATCATGGTTAACGTTTTCCCAGTAGTTTTCTTCAGAACGGCCGAGTAACCATCGAGATAGACCCTTCAAATACGTGAGTCCCTCCTCGTGCCGCTCAAGACTACCATACAGCTCGGCCACAATGTTGACATCAGACCACGAAAAGCTGGTGTTAGGATCGGGCTCCGATTGCTGGAGGTGGGCGACGGTCACTTTGTAATGGTCCAGCGCTCGGTCCGCAGCCTTCATCTCGATGTAAACATCTGCAAGATGGCGCAAGACGGTTGTATCATGTGGGAGATATCGGAGGATGTACTCGTACTCAGAAACGACCTTTCGTTTATAGCCTAGTTCTCGATTCAACGCAGCTCGTTGAAATCGCGCCTCGATGTTATTTTTGTCAACCGAGATAATGCGAGCGTAACAATAAATAGCATCCCGCAGGGCTGCAACCCTATCCTCGCCTCCCTGCTGTAAGATCATGGTAGCCACCCTCGCCCATGTTTGAGTATCGCGAGGTCTCGTATGTGCTCCGTTCCAGGCAGCCTTTAGAGCCTTCTCGGGTTCCTGCCGTGCCGTCAGGATCTCTGACAGTAGACTGTGAGCTTGAAACATCTCGGGGTTCAATTGTAAGGCCCTAAGGGTTAGTAGCTCCGCTTTTTCCAGATCACTCTGTGTAAAGGCTCGAGTCGCATCAGATAAGTATGCCTTGAAGTCCACTCCTGGCTCGATTGGTTTTCGTAGACCCCGCTTGATGCCCCGACCGCCCCTGCCACGAACACTGTGTTTCCCTCTTTGTGTATGGGTAGCGACATAGCGTTCCTCATCCATTGATCGTAAACCCTCACCTGGACTTGCAAGTGCTCTGGAGTGTCCCCTGGCGGCGCTCCAGTGTCGATTATCTGCGCCCTCTGAACCATCATGGGAATCCTCACTCGAAAAATTTACCTCATCACTGGTAACATCTTAATTTTGGCGAAGAGGAGTGCTCAGAGGAGTGCCTCGCATACCTTTCAGAAACACCAGATGAGACATAGTCAGGGTCACAGTCTGGGTCATCGGGCTGTTCCGTTAGCTGGATGGGGAAGTTGGTGTCGTCCGATGACCCCGAAGAGGAATTTGGGGTTTCCGTTCCTCCACGGGCTGACACAAAAGGGTCTTCGCCAGACAATGACCGGAAAGCGGCACTATCTCCAAGCCAAGGGTACTTGGTGGTCCCAGCTGCAGAAGCCGGGTCTGGGTACTCATGCGCAGCTCCTGAAGGCTCGTCCATCTACCAAATCTCACGGTGATTGAAACGATGGGTTGATTTTGCTTAGAAGGAAGTAGAATTGTGTCAATGAGAACCTTGTCTACAGTGGGATTACGAAAATGGGTCTCAAAGATAAGAACGGTCGATTGAGAGCACGGAGTCAGCGAACATAGAAAGGATTTGACTG
The DNA here is from genome assembly GCA_003073195.1 of Ramalina intermedia. Taxonomy (NCBI): domain Eukaryota; kingdom Fungi; phylum Ascomycota; class Lecanoromycetes; order Lecanorales; family Ramalinaceae; genus Ramalina; species Ramalina intermedia. The sequence continues at coordinate 22,421 of PEKF01000119.1, forward strand.
TATAGATACGAATCCCACTTCTTGTTGCAGGAGCGGGCACAATGGTAATCCGGTCGTAGGCGTGACATTTGAAGCCGAAATGAATAAAGGCAACTAGATTGCATGGCAAAGGCCCCTGCTTGACCGGTGTAAGTGCCAAAAGCCTCGCAAGATTCTAGCCGAGCTGGCTGACAAATCTCATGTCTCATTCAAAGACCTAGGTGTCATAGCTACCTCCGTGTTTTTTGTTTCTGAGGAAGCATGTGTGACAGAGATGTCCTTCCAAATCTAGAAGGCGCCACACATGGACCGTCCCATATTTTCGGAGGTTCAATTTCAAAGCTGGAAGGCTAAGTTCGATAGGAGGAGAAATTTTGCTTCGTATCCATATGGGAGAGAGGCATCTACACGGTTGGCGCGTGCTTTTATCCACGCAGAGTAGGCTTTAGACCTATTCAGGAATAGTCCCACGCGTCTGTTGCGGCCCATCGTCTAGACTCGGGCAATTTAGCCGCAACACCAACGTGAGCTTCCAAGGTCGTTCAAATTCATCTTGATCTTCTGCTTTCATTGCATATCATTCCCATTTCCTCACACCTTGCGTTCCTGCTGTCTGCTGCAACGATCCTCAGGAACTCCTTTTGCATCGACGACGCAGCTGCATGACATAGTGGCAGGAGCGTTCCATAAGTCCTACGCCAACAGTATCTGGGATACTGGCCCTTGCTAAGGACATCCGCAGGCAGCAGACATCCTAGGTTCGGCTTGAAGAAAAACCCCATGCGGCGAGGCCAACGTCTGTGATTGAATATCCTACAAATTTCGTACTTGGTCATCAAAAGAAGTCGGGTGGGTACACATAGCACTGCCCGCCCAAGTCTGAGGAGCATTTATTCCTGTCCGACCACGTATGTTAGCTCTGCCGCTGTCCGCAAAAAACGAGGCTCTCCTCCGCCGGGGTTGTTCGAGCGTATTGAATGGACTGACAATCACTCGGCCTTTTCCCCCCTCTAAAGAGACACGCCCTGGATCACGAAGAGAACCGGTGCGACTGTCAAAATGTCCGGCAACAATGTAATTGGAAATCGCAATAGCACCCCTGAGACCTCAAGCTCTACCTTACGTCCGCCACCCACGAGAAATCCGGCCCCTGGACATCATCTTCGAGCTTCCGCCGACATGTCGACTTTCAATTCGACGCCGCTGTCCGCTCGGCACATTCGACCTGCCTCCGAGATGTTATACACGCCAGGCCAGTCGCAGCAGTTCGATGCCGCGGACAAGGCTGCAGACCAGTGGATTGCCGAAATAGATCAGTGCGAAACCACGCTAGAGGAGATGGCTGGCGCGACTACGGACCAGGACTTCAAAGCTGAGTTGACCGCGATAGAAGAATGGTTCAGAGTCCTTAGCGAGGCTGAAAGGACGGCTTCTCTGTATGCCCTATTGCAACAAGCGACCAAGGTTCAGATCTTGTTCTTCATCCAGACACTCGAGGAGATGTTGCGAAAGCACCCTATGCCAGGCATTTTGTCTTCTGCAAAAATTGGCGACCAAGGTAATTCTGCATCCTATCTGTGGAGGTCTTTGTACTGAGAATTGGTCCTGGAGACCGATTAGGAGACTCAACAACGAAACTTGAAAATTCCCGCAATTCTCTCGGCCGACCGCTGGCCTCACCAAGCAACAAGAGAAACTCGGGGTTGGACCCTTCCACCATCGTTGCAATGTTTCCAGACGCTGCGGCTGCCATAGCGAAGAAGAAGGCTGAATACACTCAACATACCGGCAATGCGCCCTCGTCGAATCGCAACAGCGCTGCGCTAGGCGACAGATCGTCTTTGGCAGCCCCTACAATGGCAGAGCCCAAGGAGTCTAACAAAGAAAACGTTACACAGCCGTCACCGTCTCCTTGGGGTCACAGGTCTGCTGATAGCCGGCCCAAGTCATCTTCCGGCCATAATCCCATGGGTCAATTCAGTCAGCACTCCACCGGCCTTCGCTCGCCTCGGCCGCTTCAGCTTTCAGGCGACAGCAACGTCCAAAATCAGAGCATCAGCATGCCGGATAACACCAACAGCCTTCCCATACTTTCTCCCTACAATCTTGGCAATGCCAGTTGGGCTTCGATGGCCAACACACCCATGCAGCCTACGTTCAACAACTCACAAGCGGCTACTCAGGCAGACATGGTAGCAAATGCTACAGCTATGAAGCTTGCTGCCCTCTCTACTGTCAACAACCGCATTGCGCTTGATGATGTCCGCAAATATCGTCGGGCGAGATCGAATGAAGGAGACAATAATTCTGGGCAGACGCCCATGTCCCCTAATTTCCCGCAGAATGTGTTTGTTGTGAATGAAAGTGGTCAGTTGATCAACTCGCAGACACTGAACGCTCAGCAAGTAGCAGCCATACAGGCTCAACAGCAAGCGCAATCTGGGTTTACTTCGCAACGAGGAAGGCCGGAGTCCCCGGGCATAGCAATGCAGGGCAGCGGCTTAGGGCCGATGGGATTCGCCTCTCCCCAGAACAATGGCTACCTCGCTGCTTTTGATTCTCCTGCTAACATCACTACTGGTATGGGTGCACTCAGCTTGGGCCAATACGGCATGGCTCAAGGAAGCAACCATGAAGGTTACCTGTCTGATCACTCGGACATTCGGGGCAGATCACCCCGGGGTAGACGGGGTACGTCGAAGCCCCCTGAGGATCCAACAGATCCGGCCTTGCTTCAGGATATCCCCAATTGGCTGAGGAGCTTGAGGCTTCACAAATACACCGATAATCTTAAGGAGATGAAGTGGACGGATCTCGTCGAGCTCGACGATAGAGGTTTGGAGGAGAAGGGGGTGAATGCCCTTGGAGCAAGAAGAAAGATGCTCAAGGTGGGTTGACCCGGCTCCTTTGGGTGATATCAATAACGGTTCTCCAGGTATTCGAGCAGGTGAAGGAGGCCAGGGCTGAGGGGAAGTTATAACGTTATGGTTGGCCCCTCTTGTCAAGCTAAAACTTCGTCAGCATGACCATTTCAGGATCGGAGGAATTCGTCTAGAAGACGTACGTGGTGCTCTTGCGGTCACACATGTGACATCAATCATGGGAACCATGATATATTTCACCTTTTGAGATATCATGGCTTCAATGACGATAAGACCACAGAGTTTAGATCGAAATTAAGCCATGTAGACCACTGCGATGAGAAGCCGCAGGTGCAGGCTGGAGCAAGGGTCAGAGAGAGGGAAGGCTGCTTTTTTTGAGGAGGTCGTGGTCTGTGCTACCGAGGAATTTGGCTCGACTTCCAGAATCTGAAGAAAATAATGCCACAGTGATGAGTCCAAGATGCCGTTTCCGCATATGGTATCAAACTTACGGTCCGGGAGGTCCATAGCATACGTCAAACCTTAGTGAAAGACAGTGCATTATTGAATCGGGGAAGCGTTGAAAGCTCCACCAGCCGAGCCAATCACCTATCAATCTTTTTTGGACCATGCGCAAGGAATCCATGCCCACGTTAAGCGAGAGGATTGCTGACTAAGTTCGCCTGCCGGTTCTGGGCGTCCAGTCCAGACCTTTTCACGTTGCCAGACTATGTTGTCCTCGAAAGTAGGCTAGTAACACTCGTACACCTTCTCCAAGAGTCTAGATTTTTATCGAAGAACGACATGAGGGACTTCACCTTTTGGCTTGCGCCGAATATTTCATGTAACGACCACCAAATCATGGATACGATAGTGCCATGGCTTCACCGTCCTCGTAGTATAAAGTCGAGGAGGCGACCGCCCCGATGCCGAAGCTTGTCGGACTCATGCTGTCGTGATGATCGATATCAGCGTTTAAATTTTCCACTTCCTCATTGCAGCATATTCAGCATCTTGTCGCTGAAGAGCCCAGCCCGTACAACAACGTTTGGGTTTGCATTTGGTCATTACTGCGATGGTTTGCCTCAAATTCTCTACCGCCCGAACTCATCATCGAGATCCTCCATCAGCTTCCCATCACATCATTGCTCAACTATGGTCTTACTTCGAGGATAAGTCATGCCATCCAACAATGCTCCCTGTCAAGGCTACGCTTGGGAGTGTACCAGACCAGGCTTGGTGGAATGCTCAACCTCGTAGAATCTGCCAACCCTCGCAGCCCCCTCCACTCGGTCCAGAGAATATCACCACGGAGAGGGTCAAAGAGTAAGGAATGCATGGTCTACATGCAGAATCGAGAGATTCGTCACGTGGTAGAGAGATATCAGAGTAGCCTCAGGGACCTCGAAATTGCCATGTGGGAATTGCAAGAAAGAACTGCCCGCTCACTTGCACGATCGACCAACCTAAAGCATTTGTCTATCCGTTTCGAGCATCCACGAACGGTGCAAGTGAACCGTGCCTTCTGAAAAGGCTCGCCCGGATCAGTTGTATGGAATTCCTTGGCTTCCAAGAAAGGTGAACAAAGAGCTTTCGGCCGACTTGAGACGCTTACACTTGAGGGTGCAGGTATCACAGATTATCAGCTCCGAGAGATCTTGAAGGGCAATCCAAGAATCAACGTCCTGGTGCTACGCAAGTGTTCCAATTTGACGTGAGTACATTTTACGGCGTGATCTACTCCCTAGACAGGCTCGTAAGATCCATCACCAGAGGCCATGCTAAGTACAACGCATACCCAGGCGGGAGACGTTCAAGTTTCTGGCCGCAAATGGCATTTCTCGACGTCTGAAAACGCTTCATTTCACCATGGTTGGCAATGAATTCATCGATGATCGTATCCTAGAGTACATCGGCAAACTGCCCATACTAAAGGTCCGTTTCCCACGATACCTTGGTCTCTCAGCTTTGTTCTCTTTTTGTGAATGACAAGTTCTCTTGGTCATGAAGCTAATACCGCTTTTTGCAGTCCCTCTCGTTGCACGGGTGCAGCAATATTGACAACGATTTAGCTAAGAAGAGGAATGAAACGTGGAGGATTGCGGATTTCACACCACCCCGTATCAGCGACCAAGAGTTATCAACATACCTTGAGATCGATTCTGATTATCGATAGCTAACACCGTGTGGGCAATGGTGGACTTGTCGTTATCCTCTACGTGTACGGGAAATTCAATTCTGATAATTATGCGACTGTCTCCTCGCGATTTGACAGCGTTCTGCTTCAAAACGGCTCGTGCGGAGAATTTGGGTGCACTCCAGCCTCAATGGAAATTCATCATCACCGCTTGGTGATGATGAAATTACGGAGTGATTGCTCGGAAGCAGAATGTGGCATAGTGTTGAACAATACCAGCCTCTTTTCTTGCTTCATGTGCAACACAGATGCTGAAAATTCTATTCTCCTACATGCCCTTTCATGTTCGTCTTGTTCCTCAGTATATCCAATCGCTCACCTCAATCTTATCTACCTTCATTCACAGACTCTTCAGATCGGTTCTCCGCCCTGCTTCTGAACTTGCCTATCTCTTCATCGTTCAAACGGGTCTAGAGCTACTGCTTTTCCTGGGCAGGTTCATCCATCATGGACGCGCTTCTTGACAAGGCATTAAAGCAGGCGCCGGAGATCATGCATCACCTCTTCGCGCTCAATGGTATTTCTCAGCCAATATCTGACTATCTATGAGTCAATGAGTGGTGCTTACGAGTTCTAGGCTCAAACAAGATACTCGCAGCTTTGCCCACTGAGGAGAGTAAGGCAGCCTACGTGCTTCGCACAGTTGCCGCTGGTCTGGAAGAAGTTGGCAAAGCCATGGGCTCGAGCGTTGGTGTAGCAACCCCTTCATGCTGGCGATTAGCTGACAGCTGTTATAGATACAGTATCCACGGCCTTGTGACATTGAATATCACATCAATAACTCACGAAGACAATTTCCCTCTCTGCCTGATCACATAACGGTGCTGAATTTTGGCCAATTCGAAGACCTGTATCTTGCGGCGATTGCCACAACCAAGGACTCCCTACAACGACTTGAAACCCTCATTGCAAGCAATTTCAAGCAGCCAGATGAAGTCATCTTTGTCTTTCCTAACGAACCGTTGCGGGCTCTTGGGCCTATTCGGCTCGCATGGCTCAGAGCATGCCTGCTTGCTCAGCAAGACTTACTCGAGGGTGATCTCTTCACTTGGTTGCTCTCGCGTGCGCTTGAGTTCCAGGCAGCGAATTTCGGTGATGCAAACATGCCTAACTCAGAGCCGCATGGCATGGTTTCGAGCAACGTCTCAAGCAATAAGGTTCTCGGAAGCTCCAACACTGTCGAAACCAGACCTGCATTTTCTACAATGACAGGTTTTCGACAGCAGGACCTCAGCGGAGGATCGGGGCATTTGGAGACTATCCGAGGATACAGTTGCGGCATGATTTTTGCCCTGCTCACCGAGAAGCACGGCCCAATCTATCCATCGCACACAAGAAATGACAGTCGAACAACAGAACTTCCCGTGCCAGACCGAGAGATTGAGGCTGCTTACCAGAGCTTCTCGAATCCTCATACCCTTGATGAGCGGGCCCAACGGTTTGATGTCTCGACATCTGTAAGGGGACCATGCAGTGGCCACACAAATGACCCTCGTGGGCCTGTACCTGCAGGCGACCCATCTCGCGAGAATTTATATCGGGATGCCACTAATCGCGTGTACGAGCTTGATACATACGCTAACGCCTGGAGCTACCCAACCATGGGAGCCACTGAACGGACATATACCGAGGCCCGTGACGGGATTATACATCAACTACCTCGCAAGTCTCTGTCACCCGAGAAGTGCACAGAGCCACAAGCATACCCTCCTAAGGACAAGATTCCCAGTCAAGCACTGCTGATAGGCAGTCAATCTATACAAGGTACCCGTCAGCCCAACGGTCTCCACGCCCCTTCCCATCAAAGCACTCTTGGACAGGCGGGCGTGCCGCCACTTCAAGGCTCTCTCCATTACTACGCTTCCTCCACTCTTCACGATTACGAATTGGATTATCTCCCTCTGATCCAGCGACGAGTCTTTTCCCGCGAAGAACTGCAGCAGCCATTCTCAAAGCTGTGCGACACACCTCCACAACGCCCTAACAGCCGCTCGATTATCGGCAGGCGCTTCTTCAACTTTTCACGTCACTGAGAGACGTACTCACTAGTTGCCCCGCTTCCTCTTCTGGAACGGTTTACGTCTGCGGAAGTGCAGGTTGGAGAAAGAGGGTAGCTAATCCAGGATCATGGTTCATCAGCCATTGATGATACTACAAATTCAGGGCCTTGATCGCCGTTCAGGGGCAGCCATAGCATGAGAGCCAGCAAGGGGCTGACAATGAGATGGACGGAGGGGTGGGCCAGCCCGTGGGCTATGCAGCGTAAAATTGCGGCTGTATGCAACTGATCGGGAACATGGTCCTGGAATCAGTATTTCTCCGGTTTTCCATAGAGAAAGGAATGCAATTTGCGCTGCTTAGAATGCTGCCGATGAACAAAATTTCTACTTTCTATTAAAGGGACGATGCCAGAAGTGGCCCTGTTGGGTAGCTTGCGAACCTTAAGAATAGGATCTCCCTTAGTGATGTAGTCGTCTCAAGCTTGATCTGAGCTACATACTCTACGTGTTGGGTCTTTGGGCCGTGATAGTAGGTACTGCTTCATGCCCTCCCGGTGTGAAGGATGGACTTGTCTGCAGATCAGGTGCATCTTACGGTCGCCAGAAGATTGGAATGCAAGGGACTCATGACTAAAACAGACGTTGTGAAACAAGCACTTGATGGCATCAATATTTGCATAGCCTTCAGTGCATCTCAATCTGGGCGTTGGCCGACTCCCCTTCAACAAGCATGGCCGCTTGCAGTGTTGCTGGCTCACTCTTCGTAGTAGCCACCAATTGTGCAAGGACTCTAATTTCAACCCTCGCTCTTTTTTAGCGGTTTCGAGTTGCTTGTCGATCCTTGGCACTCAAATTTGCGCGCGCACCCTTTGGTTTTTTATATACACCTATTATATAAATTATTAACCTTAAATTATATTTAATTTTTTATTTATCGTATACGTTTAAAAGAAGTAAATATAAGTTTTTTAATAATAATATTTAAATAATAATTAATAATATTTTAATTAAAATAATT
>PEKF01000146.1:0-29973 GCA_003073195.1 Ramalina intermedia
CCCTAACCCTAACCCTAACCCTAACCCTAACCCTAACCCTAACCCTAACCCTAACCCTAACCCTAACCCTAACCCTAACCCTAACCCTAACCCTAACCCTAACCCTAACCCTAACCCTAACCCTAAGACCAAAGCCCCTCTCATGTATGTGCTAGGGTTCTTGCCACTCGTGCCATTCGTGCCGGTACGGTCGTCGACCAGCGCTGTCTCTGCTGGTTCGACGGCAGAGGATCGAGTGGAGGATCGATCGTTGCGATGCCGCCGACGCTGAAAGGCCCCCATCCTGGATTTCTTCTTTCTCTATAGCTGTGAAAGGTAGGCTTGTCAAGTGAAAGATGGGCTCTTTGACGAAAGAGAGGATTCTCGGAGAGGGCGATGGGCGGGGGTCCCTCCCAAAACCCGTGTCACATTGGCAAATCTGCATCAAGCAAACTTGCGGATCTTTAGGTCGAAATGAATCTCATCCCTCCTCCTTGATCCCCCAGCTTCCAACCCCTTGAATTTTCTTTTCTTTTCACCTACCACTGCGAGCCAAACAGCTAAGCAGCCAAGCATGGCAGGTCTCATGAAGCGCTTCATGTTGTACACTTTCTCCTGTCTTTGCTGTGCAAGCCCAATCGGTCTTATCCCAACCTCCTTCCTCTCTGTTTTGCCCAGCTGATAGGTCCTAGGTCCAACTCTTCTGTTTGCAGATAGCCATCTCCCAGCTGACCGACACCTGCATCCCAACGGCGCGCTTCTACCGCTGCTTCGCCTGGGGTAGGGTTAGGAAGTTGGAATGAGCTGATCGCATTCCACGCCACCGATGGGTCCCTCCTCCCGGTGCTGTTCGGTGCGGTCCTCCTTTTTCGGAGATGGGCCATGTGATGTGTGTACAAATGCCTTCAGCCACTCATCCAAGGCTTGTGGACTCATCCAAGGCTTGCTCTTCAATTTTCCTGTGGGCGGTCACAGTCCGGCTATACTCGTTGGGTGTATCAGCAAGAATGGCATAAAGGATCCGATGAGCGCAAGGGCAGAGGAGGGGCACAGCTAATGATGTAGGGTAGAGAATGGACGAAAACGAAGAATGAAGAAAGAAAGAAGAAAAAGACTGGAACAATTGCAAGAGAGAGTCCTGACAAGATAATCAAATGTTCAATGTTTGTTTGGCTGTTACTCTACAATCAATCAATCTCTTAGGGTTAGGGCGTGCAATCCTGGGCCGAGGCATTCGGGTACACGTTACCCCTAGCGCGACTTGGCACGCGCTGTACGAGTACGAGGAGATAATTCATCAATGATGTCAATCATTTGCATTGAGCATCCATCCAGCCATAATTAACTGACCATGTCCATTGTTCGTTCGAGCGTGCCGCAAGACCACATCTCAAACGATCATACACATTCAGAGGACGCGTGAGACCCGACAGGCCGTCAGGACGGACGCCTACGAGAGTCGAGTCTTTCACCCTTCAGTGCATGTCCAGTCACCAGTCAGTGGACACACGCACCTGAAGATGAAAAAGCGACAAGGAACGTCACTTTCCATGGGCAGGACGACGACATCATGGTCACTTGCAGAAGAGCTGATTCAAGAAAGAGAAACAGACCATCCTCAGCGATACGGAGAACACGCACTTCCATCCAAATCCTCCAGCGCCTCAGAGCGCCTCCACTACACATCACGAAGACCACGCCAACCATCACATTTGCCCCCTGAATACACGATGTCTTCAGCCTCACCACTCAACTTACCGTCGACGTCGACCCGACACGCGTCTGTTAACCCTAAGATAATATGAGGTCAAGGAATAGGACGAGTCTCTCGGTCTCGCAGCAGCAAGAGCAGGACTAGCCACTGGCGTGAAGATCGAGAAAAAGAAGGCAAAAGCAAGAAGAGCATAACACCAAGCATACGTCACACGCAAGAGCCCTCAACCCCCCCGCACCCAAATCTTGAGCCAATCGCCATGCAGACATGCAATGCGCTCCTCGGTGAGATTCAAAAGACAAGGTGGACTACAAGTACAACGGGCCCTGGATCATGCGTCCCCTATCAATGCTCATCCACAAGGTTAATCTCATCATGTCAACCCCTCACCCGTTTCAGCTCCAGCGTCAGGTCCTGGGGGGTTTCCACCACAACACAATATTCACATCAACCTTCCATCCCCCGTTCCAGGGACAGAAGGGGTCCGATGATCTTGGTAGCGGAGAAGGCGGCGGCCCTGCAGCTTCACCCAGCCGCCAGCATTCAAGATCCGGTGTGCAAACCAAGCGAGTGATGCAAAGTGGAAAGTTCTGGAGGTTGATTCGCTCCGCAGTCAGTGAGCTTACATCAGAAGCAGGACGGAGAAGCCACGAACATGTACAGGATTCCGTCTGAGAACGATTCATTTTCGATGAACATCCCGGTGAAGACCCTCTTTCGATCTCCTGTGACGGCTTGAGGGTCCCAGAATTGGATGGCCCAGAATCTGATGCGACCAGTCAATCCCGCCGATCGTGAACGACACGGAACTCTGCCTTCCCATACCCTTTGCCCAAGTGGAACCTCTGCAGATGTCTGGCCGCCCTGCTCGTAACGACGAACCATCTCAGGACCCATCGGAATGGGATGCCGACATCATCCGCTCGGTCCAAGTTCACGGGTGTGTAGACGGTGTAGCTGAGACAGAGGCCGGTCCAAACAATATGGTTGATATAGTGCCATACGATCAGGTCGAAGCAGATGTTAAAGACAAGCCAAAGCACCAGGGAGACCCTCATCGTCCAGGAGGACCGGATGCGGTCAATCATGATTGCTTCGAGCTTTCTTACAGACATTTCAATACTTGGTGCGATAGATGCCAGTTCGGCGACCGCAGTTAGTGCGGAGAAGCAGCTTCGAGCGAGAAGTCGGGCCTTGACCAAATTCCTTGCCAGCAGTCGCGGTGATACATGGAAGACTGACAAAAGAAAAAGAAAAGGAGTAAAGAGAAAAAGGACAGTTCAGTCTGACTCAGGGGACGCGTTGACGCGCGCGGCGACTTGCAGAACCCACAAAATCTGATACCGGGTCATGATTATTTTGGAGCCACATCGGTCTTGATTGCTGGAGATTTCCTGATTTAGCATTGGTCGTAATCAGAAATTTCATTCTCGGGAGAGCGACTCCGCATGACAGAGAGTAAGTCAATATCACAAACGAAAAATCCAATCAATCAGTAGTAGACGACACCACCAAACTCCTGCCCCTCTCCGGCGACCAAACTCCCCACCGCCGAACTCACTCGCTTCAGCAGGAACTCATCCGGCAACCCTCCACCATCCCTTCCGACGACACCTAACCCACGATATCTCCAGATGAAGAAGATGTGGGCTCACTTCAAGCAAGCTTGTGACGGGCGCACGAGCTCATCCAGCAGACTGAGGACGTGGCATTCTCGGTTCAGCTGATGCAGGCCTTGGGACACGGCGAGGACGTCTGCCACCGCCGCCGCCGCCAGCCTTCCGAAGCTCCTGGCTGAAGGCTAAGGTCTTGATTGTATTGTTGGCGTCCCGCTCGAGAGCGCTCAGCATACTGAAATGGATGCAGAGCGGTGGCTGGAGAGGGTGGGAGCCCTGCATCGACTGCTTCTGCTTGGGAGTTTCCTGCTTTGGAGTTTCCTGCTTTGGAGTGTCCTGCGAGAAGTACTCCTTGAGCTGGGGCATCAACTGAGTCATATCCCCAGTCAGCAAAAGCTAGCGACTTCAACGACTAGCAATCAAAGGGTCTAAGCCTTACCTTGCCCGTGTGGAGTAAGGTTATATTGTCTGGCTGGGCTAGGCAACTGTGCAGCTTATTCCGGCTCTCGCGTATGGCTTTTTGCTCCAACAGGACCAAATCCTTTTGCTTCTCTTCAGGATGAATGTCCTTTTCCGCCTCATCGCCCACGAGGTCCACCAGACAGAGGCTTGTTTTATATGGGATCGGAGTCCTCACTTGCAGAAGGAACTTCAAGACCAAGTGCGACCGCGACGAATTCGTGTTCTGCGCTGTTTTGCGGACGTGGCCCCTGTCCCTCTGCTGGCGCGCTGCTTCGACTTTTTGCAAAAGCGTCTCCTTGTTCGTGATAGGCCCATCACTTTTGTCGGTAAGCCATCTGGGATTCTCTATGCAATACTTTCTGAGGTTGCCACCGACGATATCGAAGTCAATCGCGCAAGCCTGCAACTGCAAAGATGTCTTGACTCTTTCCCCAGATGAATCGATAAATTGGAAGATTCCACTGGCGATACATGGGAAGACCGCCGTCGGCCCTTCAAAGATTGTGTGGGTCTTGCCAGATCCGCTGTAGCCATCGAACAGGACGCAGAGCGGCCGGCCACCGGTAAACATCTCGAAAGCAGGCGAGAGGGATTGCCAGACCTCGTCGTTGTTGGCTTCGATACCGAGGATGCTCATCAACCCCGAGTATTGATGCTCAGCATGCGTGGGGAGATGGCCTGGCAAGTCGCCAAGACTGGCTGGCGCTGTGATAACCCCCCTGTTTGGGTCCAGGCCCCAATCAAGCTTCGTCAGCTCCTTTTCGGCCGGAGTAAACCCCTTGAACCGAGCCATCAGCGAGATGGGGGCCCATTCTTCGATTGGAATTGGCGCCTTTGGGGTAGTGTTGGCGAGTTCTTCTCCTTCGACAAGATCTGGCAGATGATCGCCGCTGTTCTCCACCAGTGCTGCTGAGACGGGTTAGCGACCACATGAAATGGGGAGCAGCTGGCATCGAATACCCTGGAGGCTGTCAATCCTTTCGTCCGAGATCTCCTGTCCTTCTCTTCGATCCTTTTTCTCTTGCTCCAGGAGATCCCTGATCTGCACTGCCATTCCGTTGATTTCGTTCCGGAGATGCTCGTTCTCTAATTCGAAAGGCTCGAGAATATCATTCCTCATCGTCACGGCATTGATGCGCGCTATTAATTCGGCTTCTGCTCTCCGGTGATGGTCATTTTTCTGTATCAGATCGTCTGTCTCTTGCTCCAAGTTCCTGATCCGTTCTGCCCTTCCGCTGATCCCCTCCCGGAGATTCTCGTTCTCTGTTTTCAAAGTCTCGAGCAAACTCCGGAGGGAGCTTTTCTCTTGTTCCGAGTTCTCCAGAGCTTCCAAGGCCGTCAACAGGGTTCCCTTTGGGTGATCGTCATCGGTGTCATCCACGTCCGGGGCTTGACTCTCGGCAGCCGTCTTCGGCCCCCATCTTGGGAAGGCTCTTGCGACCGGAGGAAAGAAGGGTCGCGCCTCATGAGCAAGGATCATAACGAAGATGGGACCGAAAAACTGGGCCAGGTATCGGACATCGTTGTACCAGATGAGTGTTTCCTCATTCCAACTCTCCGTCTCGCTGCAAGTATAGAATACTCGAGTGGCAACCAGTTGGAGGCCCCAGCCAGTAATCGCGGCAAGAAGTTGCCACCGGACTGATGAAGCGGTGACCAGACGATCGACTATCGCATACCACAACGCTTCGAAACGCACCATTCTCGCCATCGGATATGGTGGTTGTTACAGAAGAAGCATAAAGTGGGTAATGGTGCAGGCAAAAGTACTGTGTAATTAGCAACAGCAAGACCTGGGAATTCTTCTCTGATTTTCATGATGATGTGATGATGCTGCTTCTTGCGGCGGTATGAAGGGAAATGGCTGTCAATGTCTCGGCGACAGACTTTGCACTTCCTCTTCTCTTCTCATCCTCTCGGTGTCATCATCTCTTCAGTCCTAGGTCAGGTCTCTTTGTCTCGGGGACTCGCCTGCAACTTGGGTCCTGATCATCCGGTCCCACCCTTCTTATCCTCTCGGCATTATCATCTCTTTTACGTTGCCTACCGCCACCCCAATAACCCCCTTCCCTTCCCTCATCACCCCCCTCCTCTCCTTTTCGTCACTTTTGCAATATGATTTCTTGTATCTTTTCCCATTTCCAGGATATTGGGATCCCATATGTGATGCTCCATTATCAAGATTCAGTCTCTTTGTCTCGGCCCCCTGCCGGTAATTTGTAACCCTAACCCACTTTCTTTACCGTCATTATCTCCTGAAGGTCAGTCGCCGCCAGCCCCCCGGTCACACTCTTTGTCGCATCCTCGTCACTTCTTCAATATGATTGACTTACTGTTTCAACAATGGTCAAAAAAGGCATCTGCCATTAGTGAGACCGTCGCACCAATCGGAATTCGGGCTTGATCCCGCCAACGCTTGGCTACTATTCCTTTTTTGGACTAGAATATCAAAGGTCGTATTCGTAAAGAGATTCCTGCTGAGTGATTGGCTGGATGACGGATGACGTACAGAGGGCAACGCCATCGGTACAACGATATTCCGGGGACCTCGGATTCAAATTGTTGATTTTCTTTGTTTTCATCATCAACTCGACATGTTTTTTGGTCAATGGAATGGGGCAGAAACGAGGGCGCTCGCGCTCGCGCTCTCCTAGCTCCTCGACTCTCACCGGGGAAGGTGTTTGCGTCAAGGCGAAGAAGGTGAGGGTCGAGGCGGCAAAGGTAAGGAACGAAATCCATTCATTCATTCATCTCTCCTCCCAAAGAGGAACCTGTTTGCTCCAAACCTGCTCACTTTTTCCCCAGGAAACTATTCCCCAGGAAACATCCACCTCACCTTCCACCTTGTCGTCCGATTCGGGTCCTCCTCCATCCCAGCGATTGTCACTGACCAAGGACAACCTCCGCCAATTCAACCAAATCACTATGCCGGCTACCGCGACCCCCGAGAAGAAGAGGAAAACGACCAGATCGACGAAAGAGTCCGGCTCGACCACCGATGGGGGAAGTGTGCGTGGAGTGCGAAATCTTCTCTCGCGCAACCATATCCTCATCAAAGATCTGAAGGCCGAGGAGCGTGGCCAACCCCTGATTCAAAAGGCTCGAGAGATTGTGAAGGGGGCCAGACAATCCGCCATGAAACCGGAAACGGCCCAGGAGCTGCGATATCTGGCCAACAAGCATGCCACGGATAACGAGCTCACCTTTCTGGTGCACGTCTGGACTCACTTGCTGAACGATACCAGGCAGGCGAGACCCGACCTCTTGACGGAGAATAGCGGAGAAGCGATCAAGTGGATCGAGACCGCTTGGACCCACGATCACCTCAAGTGCAATTGGAGCGCCGATTTTGCCCCCAAGTCGATCCCGCCCATCACCGTCCCCGATGACGACCCGGACCTCAAGGAGCTGGCCAATGACATTCCGACCGTGTCCAACCCGCGGCCGGATCTGGCGTATGGGTTGGAGCAAGAGGCTTTCACCGAGATGGAGCAAATGCTGAATACGGAACATGGCGCTCGTCTGTCGCCCAACATGGAGCATCCGTTCTTCGTCGTGGAGGCCAAGAGCTGTTCAGGGCCCATTGAAGAGGCGGAGAACCAATGCGCCCGGGCCGGGTCGGCCATGGTCTCTTTGACTCGTCGGTTCAATGACTCGGCGGAGAAGGCAGGCTCCGATGATCATGACGGACAGACCAACGACCGAGATCAGGGACCGTCCAATCATCCAAGCCCCCCTGCCTCATCCAACCATCCGAATCTCAATCCATCCAACACAATACACAGCCGCCCTCCCTCCTTTCCCGACGACACGTCTTTCAGCTTCTCTCTCGCCCTCGTTCCCACCAAAGCCCACCTGTTCATCAATTGGGCCGAGGTGACCCCCAATGCCCAAGGACCGACCCAGCCTCCGCACACGGTGTGGCAAATGAACACCATCGACAGCTACGACCTCGAGAAACCGGACGCGTGGCCCGAGCTCCGTCGCGACCTGGACAATCTGCTGGACTGGGGAACCTTGACCCGCAAGCGCCAGCTCCAGGCCACGTGCGCAAGGATGGTGATCGAGGGTGGGGGGAATAAGGCAAAGAGACAAAAGCGAGCTTGAAGTCAGGGGTCTCGTAGGAAGCGGGATTCCGAATCAGCTAACAATTGGGGGAGGTTGAAAACAGACAGCATGGCGATGACATGACGACTATGGTTTTTCGATACGGCTTCCTCTATATATTAGCTTCCCCGGTCCAATAGCAAATCGGACAGTTTCGGACTACCGGAGAAGTTGGACGGAAGAAATCCATCATCTGGATCTACTTTACATTGCTTAGTCGTCAACTGCATTCCTCCATCAAGAGCTGGTCGCCTGCTGAGGCAACAATTGGCAGCCGAGTGCAAAAGCAGGGACACCGTCGTCGACTGCGCATTGGCGTTGAGGGTCTAAGCTCCTCCTCCTATGGGTACTGGCTCCGCAGGACTGGTCGGTCTGGGGTAATATTTATTCACCTCTCCATTGCCTCGGGCTCAGCCACTAATGCAGACTAGCCAGAGTCATTGGGCGGCATCGGTATGAATGGTTTGGGTGTGGGTGCCAGAGCTCGAGCTCGTCTGATTATCTGTTTTCCTATTTTGTTGTGGTTTCTGCCCCCCCTGAAACCGGTGCCGCAGGCTGAGTAGTTGCACAGCGCTATGTGGCTGCAGCTCCCTGTGGAGCAATACCTGGTGCGACGACGACGGATGCCCCGTCTAGAATCGGTGACGGATGGAGGGGTGCCGTTGATGAGTCCACGAGGTATTGGCTGGTACGATCGGAGCCGGACTGGATCGATAAGAGCCTGCCTTGTCGACGTTGACGTGATTATGTGCGGTTGGCGAGTGGGGGCTCGTCAGCCCGGGGGAGGAGAACCCCTCCCCATCCGATTGCTGCGCCCTTTCTATCCTTTGGCTATTGCTCCTCGACGGCTTGGCTGCAAGGATATCTCAAGCTTGCCGCCTTGCGCCGGAAAGGACGCGAGAGTTTATAAAGATGACGCATTCTAAGGGGAAAGCGGCCGAGTGAGGTGGGAGTGGTATAAATAACGAGTCGTAGTTGATTATTACACACCGATTCCCTTTATCACTGCTTTCTTACTTCCTACTTCCTGCTCCTTACTTCTTCCTCGAGGCTTTACATACGTGCCACTTTCCTTCCCAGAATAATAACGCCGTCCAAAACATCCTCGCGTCGGTGATATATTTTCTGCTGACTCTTCCGCTCTCGACGACGGACCCGGGTAAGCGACAGATCCCGCTACTCATTCAACACTTCCTCGCAAGCTTCACGAGGTAGAAGTATGTCATCGTTGAAACCGCTTTCGTCGAAGCGCGGCCGAATGTCTTAGTCTGTACTATCGAGAGGAGGAAGGTGAGGTATCAAATTGCGACGTCCCGCAAAGGAGGACTCGGAGCACCGCTTTAACGATAGTGTGACTTCGGCGTTGCGTTGGTGTTATGGTCATATCTTGTATCCTCTATTGGCCTAAGTGACAGATGTATATGTAGAATTCAAGCTCTTGACCATGCCTCCTAAATGGAAGGGGGTGGGCGACGGCGACAGTAACGTAATAACGATATCGAGAGTAGCTTCGAAGCAAAGTATGGGCCGGTTGAATAGCCGAGAAGGGTGATAATATTGCCATACGCTTTCCGAGTATCATTAAGCTATAAATCAAGTCCTGCCTCCAACGACCGAATCGCAATAGGAAGCTCGAGGAATTATTAGCAATGGGAACAGCCAGCCAAACCGAGAGATAACTAGCACACAATCGGAGACGAAGTGAGCTTACTGACGCTTCCGCAATTGTTTGGGCCAGACGTCAGCTATCAGTAAATACAAAGGCAATGGCGACCTGTATGACTCATTTGGCCCAGTCACATTTTCTTGTCTCCCACGGCTCTAGGCCCAAATGGGCATAGCCACCTGTGTATACACCTTGATCCGGTTGGTGCGGCTTGGCACCCGGTGTTTATCCGAAAATCTGCACTTTTTGCACATTTTCTCCCAGAGACATCTTCAATCAATCATTCAACCCCCAAAACGTGTGATTTGTCCATCTCATGCGTTCGACAGGCAACTTTCAGCCTTCCCCCCAATCCCCTTGAACCAGCTTCTCTACTGCAGTGCAACCTCTCCCTCTCCTCATTCCTTCCCACCTACGCAGCAGCCGCAACACCCGCCACCGCTTCCTTCGTCACAAAAGGCGCAGCGAGATACTCCATCTCAAACACACCCGGCACGAGTATCTGCGACGGCGGCCCCGCTTTCAATGGAACCAGCGCAGGCGGCGCGCTGGTGTTTGGCGGCGTCGGCGCCTGCTTCCACTGCAGGAGCTGCGTCCACAAGTCAGCCGCCTGCTGGGCGACGTTGACCTGGGGACTTGTGGAGTCGTTGCTGCTGCCAAAATCTGGCGCCGCCCATTTCGTCTCCACGAGGCCGTACTGTGTGGTTGGGTCTGGATCTGCACTTGCAGCGGGCTGGGTACTGCTCGTACTGGAGCCTGCGTGGACAGTGGCTGTGGATGAGCCGGCAGCCGCCGTTGGGCTCGTCGTCGTTGCTTTCGCGGCGGCTGTGGACGAGACTGTGCTCGTCGGGCTCGTGCCTCCTGTGCCGGAGGACAGCGGATCGGCAGGTAGCCAGGCTGTGTCGGCAGCGCCGATGTTGTACTGGTTATACGTGCCGGGCACGAGCTCGATGTTGCCTGCGAGCACGTTGAAGGCTCCAATTTTGTCGGCTGCGTATGTTGGCGGCGGCGCGGTGACGGTGATGCCCGTCATAAGCGGCATGGTCGCGTCCGTGGTACCGTCGAGCAGGGTTGATATCTGGTTGTTGCCTGACTGAACCGGATCGTCTTGTTCAACATCTAAGAAGTGGTATAGTATTAGCTCTGGATGTTAAGAGAAAACAAAAAGTCGAGAGAGAGAAGGAGGGTGTTCTATTGATGGGGAGGTAGATGATGGGTACATACAGGGACCCCAGACTGCAGTAGGCAGCTGAGCCAGATCTCCCGAGATACCAAAATTTGCTATGTTCGCTGACGTCGGAGGGTTGTTTGGGTGCGCTGGATCCTGGTTGTACTCGACAACATCGATCTGCATGGTGCTGCTCAGAGGCCTGTCTGCGCCTCGCCACATGGGTTTGGAGTATATTTTGTCGACCGTGTCTTCCACACTGCCTCCCTGTGTGATGGACGCTTGAGTGAATGGGAATGGGCTCTTGATGGAAAGGGTCATGCCTCCACCCCGAACATTCCACACCGCGGCAGGCGCCGACTGGAGCGAACCCTTGGTGCCAGCGACCAGTCCCTTTTGACACGTGATGGTCTGTTGATTGTTTCCTTGCGGACCCTCCGAACCAGTCTGCTTGACGATGTGGCTGTAGAAATCTTGCACACTGAGAGGAGCCTGGGGTTTCGGGCTGGAGTTGCCAAAATTCACGTCGAAGCCAAACACCCAGAAGTTGACGTGCACAGTACCGTGAGTTGATGGGCCCATGATTTGCAGCGTTGCTCCGATCTCGATGTCGATGTGCTTGGTGACGATCCACAGATCGAGCGTGTACTGCACATGCACGGAGACTCCGCCACTGCCTTGGTACCAGAACGGCTCGAAGTTGAGCAGAAAATCTGCCCAAGCGCTGAACGTGGCGAGTAGATTGCCCAAAGAGAGCGAGACTTGCAGCGAGCCGCCCGTCATACAGCACTTTGGCGTCACGGCACAATAAGCCTGGCCCAGGACGCTTAAAGAGCTATCAAGTGTCCATGAGATGGCTAGACGAGCCGGGACTGGGTAATGAGTCGGAGGCGTGTAAGCTGGATGATAGCCTCCAATCGTGAAGACCCAGTCGCCGGCGTGCGCCGAGCTACCAAACCAGTAGCACAATGCGAATCCGCCGGTCAGATGGCACGAGGGATCAAGGATGTAGGATGCAGGCGCCAACTTCGCCTGGGCGATCATGGATCCAGCGGCAAAGTCAACCGTACAAGCAATGCCGAGTTCGACATAGACAAAGTGCTTCTGGGCCAACTTGGGCGGAAAGCTGCCTATGGCGTTGCCATAGATACCGAGTTTGACGCTCGGGTCGAATTCGACGACGACCAGAGCGTTCAAGCTCAGGGTCTGCAATGCTGTCACTGTAAGGCCAGCTGCTAGCCAGTCAGAGCCTTCCTGGCCTATAATCCATGGGCTGCCTTGAGCCGGCGCTTCAAAGACCTTGAAGATATCGAGAGCATTGCTGTTGCTCGCTGGGACGGTGTTGCCGGCAACAAGCGGGAAGCTGTTCACGTTATCAATGTCTGGAAGCCGCAGATGCGAATTGTATCCGAAGCCACCGCATAGGCCGGAGATCTCGGCGAATTCGAGCTCAACTATAGGCCCTTGGATCTGAGCAAAGACAGCAACCGTCTTGAAAGAATGGCCATTGATTGTGATCGTTCCGTATGCACCAGCAGCAGTAAAGACGTAGGGCTGGAAGGTTACACTCAGACCTCCGGCATACAGATCAGTATCGATGATCTCGAACATTCCAGCCATTGACGTCGGAGGCTGGCTAAAGGATAGAATAAGGCCCTTGATGCCGACACTTAAGTTGCTTGCGCTGAGGCTGCTCAAGGTGCAATTGGCAAGATCAAGCGCCAGTTCAAAACCAATCAGGTCCAGTTCTATTGGCCCCAGTTTGAAGGTCGCGTCGAGCATGATCCCGAGCTTGCTACCATCGAACTTGAGTCCAATGTTACTGATGGTCAAAAAGCCAATGGTCAGATTAAGGGGCGCCTTTCCGGACCCGGGATCCGGTGCTGGAGCTGCTGGATCAGCTGGAGCAGCTGCTGTTGTAGCCAGTCCTTTAGTGGGCGTTCTAGCTGGGCTGGGGAATTTGGCTAGGTTAGACGATTTCTCCGAGGAAAAAGCGTAGTCCAGAATCGCCGTTGGCTTGCCGTCCACCTGATTCTCAATCACGAAATGAGCACCAGGCGTAATCAGGATGTCGGTGTCCTTTGGGTTCGCACTTGTTGACTTGAAGACCAATGGGGCGGAGCTTGACAGCAGGGGAGCAAGCGCATCCAGCTCGCCCTTGGTGACTCCTTGTGGTCCGGAGTCAGCTGTGCTGGAGACGTAGAGGAAGTACATCTCATCGAAAGGCTGGGGAAGCTTGCCGATAATGGGCACCGTGTTGTCGCCGAGCTCTGGAAAGCCCGTCACGGCGGCGCGGAAGAGTCGCTTCGGGCTCGTCGCTCCCTGCTGTTTGAACTGTACGAACAAGATGTCGAAGTCGCCAATGGTCAGCTCGACGACGGCATACACCGCAGGCTGCCCACTAATGGTCGACTTTTGCACCCACAGGTCCAGCCCGACAGCGCCGCCCGACAGTGTAATTGAACCAACATAGTCGGGGAGCGTTATCATCGAAGTGGCCGCTGCGTCGTTCTGCAACGACGTGAGCAGTGATTGGATTGTTGTAGCCTTGCCAGTCGTTGCGGAGCTATCTATAGTCAAGTTCCCATGGAACATCCATTGCCCGCTTGCTGGGTAGGAGTAATTGAGTGTAAGATCGAGCTCTGCGAGTGTGAGGTTTCCGGTGAAGGTGAAGTCGGTGGCAGTTCCCGAACCACCAAAGTTGTACACCAGATCTGCATAGTCAATCTTGATATGGCCAATCAAGTCCGAAACTGCGTCCTGAGCCGGTCCCTCAAACAGCTCGAGGATTGTTGCCACTTGAAGCTGCTGAATTGATGCACTCACTTGCCACGGAGGCGGCGGGTCTGCGTCCGACAGGTTGGCTAAGCGCTTCGCGCTTGCCTGCGATCTTGTGGAAACGGTCGTGTAGGTCAAGGTCCCGATGAGAAGAGCAGGAGGCAGGCTATTGTCGGTGCCGGTGAAGGCTATCTCGATTTCACAGGACAGCTTGGTGCTCGATGTGGTAGCCGATGTGGTACTCGACGTAGTCGAGTAAGATGCCCCGAGCTGGAGAAGACCAAGTCTGAGATGAGGCACAACGACGGACGTTGTTGCTGACGGTAACGCTGGCGCAGGATCAGCGCTCTCTAAGACGGCGCTGATGGAGATGGCGGTTTCCGTGGTAGTCGGCGAGTAAGACGCCGAAAAGGTCACCGCGCTGATGTCGAGGTTGATGGAGCTGGGAACAGCCGTCACCGCTATAGAATTCGGTAAAAGTGAATTCAGACTTATGGTCGATACCGCGTCCGAAGCAGTTGGCTGCAAGTCCAGGAGTTTCTCGTATCCTGACAGCAAGGCTTTGCTGTAGGGGACCGGAGGCGCTCCTGTCAAGAAGTCAGTCTCTGGAAGCCACTCCCTCTTGGATCGAGGTTAAGAACAGCACTGCCGAGGTTCGGAAGTCTCAATTGATGATAGTGATAGCAATAGCGATAGCACTTACTGGGAAGGAAAGTTCCAAGAACAGCAATGGTCTTATCAATCTTGTTGTATGAGAACGAGAACAGAGAGGCGATCGTGCCAGGATTGGACGAAACGCCGCCGATGCTGAGATCAACTTCGAACTTGACCTCGCAGCGCTGCAAGCTTTCCGTGGCATCGATGGAGATGGCCATCTGCCTGGGCTTGATCCTGTTCGTGATTGGTTGCAGCCAATCCGCCACAGCCGGTGGATCGTCGGTGAATAAGTCCATAATCCATTTGATGAAGGTGGTTAAAGTAAGAGATCCATCATCCGGACAGGCGATGACCAAGTCGGTGCCATCAGCCTTGAACTTGAGATATGCCATTAAAGGACTGGTGGCACTACCCAGTATCCCAGAGCCGTCAATGATTGGCACCTCAATCGTCAGGGACGACTTGTATGCTGGAGCACCCCCGGTACCCAGCTTGGCCTTTTTGATGGCTATCACATGCGGCGTTTGCGCGGTGATGTTGGAATGGAACTTGCCGAGGAGCGTGTTGATAGCAGAAAAGTCGCCGCTACAGGTCCAATACGTGCGAAACGTTGTCGAGTAGGAGAGTCCGGGGTCAAACCAAATCCCGTTGCGATTACCCTGTGACAGAGTGCAGTCGAGTGACAAATCCAGATCAAACAGCAGGGTGCGACCGAAAGAGACGTATGTGGTAAGCGCACTCAAAGTCGTCGTCAGCTCCCCTGCAGGTGGCCGCGGGTCCATGGCCAGGATCATCAGATTGCCGTCAGCGACGATGCCCTCCCATGGGGAGATGATGTTGCCCTTGAAAGCGGCGGCTACAGAGGCGACATTGAAAGTGGCCTGGCCGCCGAAAAGTGAAACCGAGAGTTGCATATCATTGATCGAGGTACCGGAAGCATCGACCTTGGCACAGAAGGAGTCGGGCACAACGCCGAGCACGGTATTGAACCAATCGTTGAGTTCACTCACCACTGAGTTCGGTGTCGTAGTGAGGAGTGGCGTCCAGGGATTCGCGTCCGAATCTGTCGAAGACAGAGCTATCAAACCGATACGCAGCGCGGCAAGAAAAGACGCCAAACCTGTGGTCGTAGACACAGCCTTAGCTGTAATGCCTGCTCCACTGGGCGAAGTAGTCACACGCGTGCTGTAGATGTAGCTACCTGGAGGCCATGTAATGGAGGGATAGGGTGTTGATGAGGACGGCGGGCTGGCCGAGACTCTTGATGAACCCGGTGGATTGCCAGCCTCGTCAGGGTCGACGTTTGGATCATCGTAGAGCTGGCCAGATGCGACTATCGATCCGGTACTGGGGAATGCTCCCGTTG
Organism: Ramalina intermedia; assembly: GCA_003073195.1. Taxonomy (NCBI): domain Eukaryota; kingdom Fungi; phylum Ascomycota; class Lecanoromycetes; order Lecanorales; family Ramalinaceae; genus Ramalina; species Ramalina intermedia. The sequence goes on from PEKF01000146.1 coordinate 15,514, forward strand.
CATAGGGTAAGGGTAATGGAAAGAGGACCGGCGTAGCGGCTTCGAAAGATTTCGGTACCATAGTGGCCTTTATAGAAGGGGTGGCTGATCCTCTGGGCAGGTTGGTCACGCTGTTGTTCAGAAAGACAAACCTCATTTGGCCGTCCGTATTCTGCGGCTGAGTGGAAGTTACCTGGATATACTTTATGTTTCCTTCTCGGAAGCCCTGAACCTGTCCCTCTCCGTCGTACACTAACCCCTTGTCAGCCATGACGGGATAGGCAGATGCTGGAGTATTCGATATCTCCGTCCACATTGCAGCGCTAGTTTTGGTAATCCATTGGCACCTGGAGTCGCGTTCCTCCTGGGAGATATCGTCATCAGTGTATATGGCGAACGCATTGGGCATTGAGTAAGTTCCCGTGTGGTTGAGAGCATCCATTTCATTGTAATACTCTTCGAAGCCCTCCTGAAAGTCTGAATAGCTTGGGTCGTCAAAGGCTGTGGTAGACATTTTGTTCTTTGATAGCACAAGCCACTCGCCCAAGGAGTCCTTGGCCAGCCAGTAAGGAAAATTCGTGGCCGCCAAGGGGTATTGGAAGTGTCTATATTCATTTGGCCAAGGATAGTACTGCCTTTTTACTCGATTCCACTCATTCCAAGCGTGGGTGTACATAACAATTTCCCAACCTGATATTCTCGGTCAGCGCATTGAGCAACCTCATTCACAATAACTTACGGGGATGTCCGTAGTCCGTTCCAGCCGAGACAATCAGATTCTGAGGATTGAAAGAAGAGAACAAGCTTTGCGGACTTGATGTGGAGGCTCCATGATGGCTGAGCTTGCAAGTCGTGACATTCTTGCCAATCCCTGGCGACCCGTCTGTTCCTGTCCAAGTGACGATAGGGATCTCCCTAGGGTCGTCACGGTCACCTGCTGTGTAAAGGCTGAGCTGACCATTATCCCAGATGACCATGGCGGCCAGAGAACTCTGATTAGTCGGCGTTGAATCTACATTGTCAAGTACATCAACCTATAAGCAGCAGCAAGGGGTCCTATCAGCCTTGTGTTCATCGTTCAAGTGCTCATGACAGCTTACTATACCCAGGGACTTGCGCCTTTGCGTCGCTGCAAGCATCGAAACAGCTGTCGAGGGCCCGATACAGTCGTTATTCTGTCCCACGCAGTAAAGACCTGGGGCACCTGCATATGTTTTGTGCCACGCCTTACTCTTGTGCCAAGTTGCCAGGTCGACTGGGCTCTTGAACGATGCCGCTTCCGAGGCACTCGCTAGAAGTAGTCAGAGAAAGGTATCTACGACGCCTCCGAGCTGGGAAAGAAGCCCAGGGCCAAAAAGAAAAACATACGTTGCGCATCACTGGGGTTAAGATTGAAGAAATCTTGCCCAAGGAGGTCGCCAGTGCACATCTTGGCAATGCTTTTAATAACCGCATTCCGGCCTTGGAATTTGAGATTGAGGAGAGTTTGGTTGGAATCAGATTGCAGAAGGTTGAAAGGTTTTTTGCATCCAGCAAAGGGTGGGGTGTCAAAGTAGGGGCAGTAGAAGCGAGTTTGAGGCGCGCCGTTGGCGTCGTATTTGAAGAAAGTCGGCCGCCAGTTGGCTGGATTGCCTTTGTATTTATCAAACTCGAGCTGGAACAGGTTGACCAGGCCCCTGTAGTGATCCGAGTCCCAGTGCGTGATAACGACAGCGTCGAACTTGAGATTCTTGTTGTAAATCCATTCCTTCAGAACATAGAGACCAGTCTCAGTCCCTTTGCCAGCGTCAATCAGTACTGTAGATAGGACATTGTCACCAGATCTCAGCACATGGACCGCCGCGTCTCCCGCGTGTACATTGATGAAGTATGACTGCACGTTGTAGGTGGTCATCGTAACGTTGACAAATGGTCACGTGACTGGCCCGAGTGTCCAAGGCCGTCAATAAATATCGCTCACAGGCACAAGAGGGAGGAGACAGGCGGATGAACACCCGGCTCCACAGGGTATGCCCTTATAGCGCTTCTGTCGTACCCTCATAGTCAGCTGCACGCTTGCGAGCCCCTGAGATGAGCAGCCATAAGGCCCAAACGGGTATAGTGGTTCTGACCCTGAAAAAAGAAAAAAGGACTATCAATCTTGGCGTCCCTGCCGCTTGAAGGCCTGGACTTCAGCCAGCCACATGTCTTGGGGGCGCATAGTTTTAGTCTCGTGTGAGCTGAAGAAGCCACTGTCTCTGGACACGGCGTGGTATGTCGGATCTGCTCAATCCTGCCATTCAAGCCTATCAGGAACGCACCTGGTAAAGAGGGAAAAAATTACCGAGAGTCATGTGCCTTTCCTCCCCCTCTCCTTCCCCCTCTTCTCACCCCAGGCCGATATCTCAGAAGTGCTCTGGAAGTTGCCGGATCATTCGCCCAAACCTTCAGCTTGCGGCTCTAGATGGCGTTGCTAGGGCCTCTTGGTACACTTTGATAGACATCATCCCATACTACTACATACAGGACTTGAGCAAGTTGCGTTTCCAGGAAACCATGCTGGAAACGCTGAGAGTTTCGATCGAAAGCGTCAACTTGTTGTTGTGTCTGATATATCTAAAATATCCAAGCAACTGCACATGTTGCAAGTACCCTGAGAAGGTCGCTTCGATGTACGTATCAGTTCGAATGAGCGACTAATGCGTAGAACCTTGAACAGAGGCAGACGGGCCCTCTCCACTGACCAAAGACTCGGCCAGCTGCAGATATCCCTCCACCATAGTATACGGCCCAGGCTCGAAGCGAGGCCGAGCATCAACAGACACCACGTTGAAAGGATTGTAGTTTGGCAGCGGCGCCGTCGGCGTAGTTGGGGCACCGCCGGTTGCAGACCCTTCTGACGCCGAACCAGCGCCCTCGCCGTCGCTGGCAGCCGGAGTGCTCGACTCAAACGGCTGCAGCCAGCGCCACGTGCCCACCTTGAGCGCGGGGAGACCGACTTTGCCTGCAATAGGCGCGGTGCTCAAGTCGTCGCTACTCTTGAGCAGACAGGCTGGGGCGTAGGCCGGCACTGGCGTCGCCAACATGACGGGTCCGGCCCGGAAGAAGGCCGTCATGCGACCGAGGGCCTGTTCGGTTGTCCAGCGCGGCAGCTTGATGCTCACTGTTGGTAGGGTGGCGCTGAATGCGTGCACGTTTTGGAAGGGGTCGATCAAGGCTGAGACCACTTGGAGATGCGCGTTTCGCTGGCCGGTCTGGTCGGTCGGTTGGACAATGGTCCACGTGTTATTGCCGTCAAGCTGGTCAGGAGCAATAGTGAAAGCTTGGAGAGCGAGCGAGTCAGGCAGCAGCGGCTGCAGGTTGCTGTACTTTGTATCCGGCCAAAATGTATACATGCTGTTGAAATCAAAACTGTTGTCCAGTGCTTGCGTAGGGGTAGCCAAAGGCTTCCAAAACCCAAACAGTCCATCGTAGCTGCGCTCCCGATCGCCAAGTTGCAGTGGGAAACTGTACGGCTGTGATGTCGGCGGTGTGGGCGGTGTGGGCGGTGTGGGCGGTGTCGGTGATTCCGATGCGCCAGTAGAGACTGAGCTCGTTTTTCCGACGCTGCCTGATGTCGGCGGCACTGGGGTGCCAGTGGAGGTCGAGCTCGATTTGCTGGCGCTACCTGATTCCGATGGTGTCGGAGTGTCAAGAGGGGTCGAGCCCGGTTTGCCAGTGCTACTTGAGGTATCGCCGAGAAGCGTATATTGCGGAGGCGCGCCTGGAGTGTTGGACTCATTTGACAGCGGATACGCAGCAAGCTCGAGTGACACGCCAATGTTCACCAGTGCAAGCGGCCGGCCGATGACGCTGTTGAGAAACTGAGCATAGCTCGAGTCTGCTGGCTGGAGCTGGCCAAAGGCCAACGAGATCAGATCGTATAAAGCATGCAGGTACGTTGGATTCGAGCTACTTGAGAGGGCTTGGATGAGGCTGTCGAGCTGAGCCGGCACACTCTCTGCCTGCGGCGCCGCAAACGGGGTCCAAGCTGGTGTAATCGTGCTGCCGGCCGGACCCCCAAAGCGCAGCTCGCGGTAGAATGTGCCGTCTTCGAGAAAGAATTGGATTGCGTAATCGGCGTAGTTCATCACCACCCATCCGTACACCGGATTCTCCCTCTCGTTGAGCGGTCGCCACTGGGTTTGGTTGGTCTCCTCCACTGTGCAAAACGAGAGGTTTATGCGAGCGGGCTGGTTGATGGAGGGTGGGATCTGCACATACTCGCAGTAGTCTGGATGGCCCGCGACGTGGGTAACGGTGTTGGGTATCTGCTCCGATGAGCCCGGGGAAAGGGGCCGAGTCTGGCAGGTGTAGAGATCAGAAAGACAAGGAAGAACGTATGTCGGCCCTGTGGGATTCGGCGAAGGATCGATCACACAAGCCGCGCGGCCAAACTTGTCTATAATGTTGATCTCGGTAAATCGAAGTTGACCATGCGTGACTGGTTTGAAGGGTGACGGGGCCAGAGACGTTGAGTTCGGTGTCTGAAGCGAAGCTGCCTGTGCCTCCACGGGCTCGTCGCCCAGCGAAACTGATATCCTGTCTCATGTCAGCGTTATCTCCAGGGTCTTTCTTTTAGTCCTGATGCAGAGAAGGTTCTTACCCGTACGGCGTGACCCCGGTTTGATTACTGATTATAGTGCTTATGACTTCCGTCGTGCTGCCCATGCCGATCGGATCGGCGGCTTCCTCCGCGGCGGTCACAGCTGTGATTCCCTGTGCTCTGGGTCTTTGCGTAGGCTTGATATGTGTTCCGACCATGCGTGTGGTCAGGTGAGACGTCAGGCCCGTCATTGCAGTAGACAGATAGGGTAGTTGGTAGTAGTTTTTCGCATCCTTCAAATACGCGACTTCTGACGGGTCCAAAGGAGCATTGTTCCCCAGGTTGGTGAGGAGCTGCTGCACGGCAGTCGCTAGAGAATAAGTTGGCTGAGGAAGAATCAGGCACCGACCGGATACAGATCGAATATCCGGAGCTATTGGGCTGCTGCCACTTGTGCCGGTCTGGGTCGCTGAACTGCTGCCGGTACTGGTCTGAGTTGCTGAGCTGCTAACGTCTACACCGTCCTTGATCCCCCAGCGGATGACCTGGCTATTCTGATCGCCAGCTCTGGAAGCGAGCGAGAAATCATCATAGGGGATATGATAGTATACTGCCTGCCACTCGACGAAGAGCGGACACCAGGGCTGTCCATTCCACTGATCACGCCACCCGCCGCTCTGATCCACAATATTGTCGTGGTACAATGGTGCTACACAGTCTGTCGTCGACAGTGCACCGCTGCCTTGCAACAGGCCAAATTCTTCGAGAAGGTTCGAGGCTGCTCCTTGAAGGTTTGTGGGCAGTTTCGCCGCCATTTTGGCTATGTACGGATGCCATGAAGCGCCCCACGGCTCGGTCTGAAAGGCTGTATCGGACAATTTGACTGTCTGTGTGTGAATACGGATTTGTAAGTTGTCCAAGAAGTCGGAAGGCCAACCGGCCTGAACGCCCCCAAGAACCAAGGTCGGATCCTTGCGTGCTGAGAATGGTGTCTGCGTACCCTGCTTGGCGGACAGTTGCGTTACGAGTGGGACAATTTTGGTTTTCAGTTCAGCATTTTGAGACTGTAGCCGTGTCCAGCGGCTCGCAAGGTTCGTCACCATTGCCTTGATTTTATCGTTGCTGTTGGTGGCAGTATCATCGTTTGGCAAGGCGCCGGACACGAACTTCCACCAGAACGAGAACATATCCCAGGAAATCCGCTGCATTGTCCTCGTGTTGTTGTCTTGAGCTGCCTGCATACTGTTGAGGTTTGAGAGATCCTCCGTTTGACTCTGGCTCGGTGTGAAGGTGCCTTGGGAACCGTCGGGCGATCCGATGTACCAATTGGAGCCTCCATCAGCATTCGAGAAGGAATAGCTCTCCATCAAGTCTAGCGCTTGCATATTGGCATCGACGCCATTTTCTTGGGCAATGATCAGGGACTGTATGGCGATGAGATCCTGCTCCAGTCTCTTTAAATCGCCGGTGGCCGTGCCCACGTACGCTTTGACGAGAGCAATCAGACTGTCAGCAGCTGAGGTGCCTACAGAGATTGGATTGGACTGTTTCAGAGCATTTGCCGCGCTCTGCGCCGTCTGATCGGCCGGTGCGGCCAGATTGGACCATTTCACATTGTACACGGCACCGTGGCAAAGCAGGTCAGCAGAAGTAGAAGCGCTCTGCCACGCGGATGCATCACCTATCGTCGCATCTTTCATCTGCATGGCAACAGTGCCCATCCGATCCGAGCGAGTCACGCCGTAGTTTGGCTGCATGTAGAAGATGCTGTCTTGGGAGAGAGGATCGGATAGGCCTGCCTTATGCCAACCGATCACATAATAGTGTGCAGTAGCTGAATCCATCTTCTGGACCTTTCCTCCAGTGTCGGTGAAGGTCATGGGGTCGATCATGCTGAAGACGTTGCTGTTATGAGGTTGGTAGTCCGCAAAGAGATCATTGGAGGAGTTGAGAAGGGAAATGGGAACGCTCGACGCCTGGGGATCCTCAAGCCAGTCATCAATGTCAGTCTTGCGGCCAACAAACACCTCCGCCTGTTGCTCAATGTCGGTGTTCTTGCTGGTCGGCAGACTCTGCACAAAAGGCGAAACATCAGTTTGCAGGTCTACCTTCTGTCCGTCCGGCCAGTTCAGCGGGATGGAATCAAGAAGCTGCAGTCGATCGCCCTCGAGGACCCAGGCCCGAAAAGTTTGCTTTTGCTTTTCGCCGTCGCTGATGTTCTGTGCAACAATGGTCGTCGGGTCCATGTATCGAACAATGAGCCATCGCGTGGGCGCTGGACGTGAGTCGGGACTGCTGAAATCAGGGTTCCCCGTCACCGGCTGAAAGCCCTGTTGGGCCCGTTGTTGAGTGCTGCTGGCCGCTGCTGTGCCGGCAGTCCCCATGCGATATGCACGCGGCAACGTCCAAGCGACATAGACTCCCTCGCGGTTGGTGCGACGCTCACCAGTTCCGAGATCCGTCAGTCGCTGGTTTCTGTTGACGGGTGAAGTATAGTGAAGATCCGTAAAGGGGATCACGTCGTTCTGGATAGCCGTGTTGTCGAGGCGGAGGAAGGTATAGTTGGGTTGGGTGATGGGAGCCAGCTTGACATTGGTGTCGTCTCCAACATAATCATTCATCACCAGGCAGTCCAACTTCATGGGTATACATGCAACCGCCGAGTCTGCCATGCTGACGGCCTCTGATGGTCTCGACTATTCTCCACGTGTGTTCTTCTGTAAGATATTCAAGCAGAGCGTCCAGCTAGATATCGGGTAGCGGAACGTATCGTCCTTGATACCTATCAGACACGGCAAGCTACATATTCATGGCCTGGCACCACAGCCTGAGCTTTCATGGATCGGGAGCACATCACCAATTCCGTATATGCCCATGATCTAAGCTATTCAGGACTCGTCTCCACGCGAGGGCGCTCTTTGTGAATTGAGACATGCTAGCTCACGGACGGATCGTGCGAAAGCGTGACAAAGTACGGAGTAGTTGAAAGCCATCCAATGTGCAGGGATGGTCACGGTCATGTCAGCCCATGAGAAGGTGTATGCCAAAAGCCTCGAGAACCTCACCCCACGGTCGATGAGGTACTCCATCCAGCGTCTAGACCCCTTGGGTATCCCGCCCTTCAGGCCAGGGGCGTCCTAGTGCTAGTGCTAGAGCTCTTTGGCGTACTTTTGGCAGACTCCGAGATCCGCTACAGCTGTAGTGTGAGTGATTCAGCCGGCATGAGTTCCAATGTGGCGCCACCATCGCGAGCCGCGCTGAAAAGGAACGCCGAATCTGGACGACCAAATCTTGGACCCGCTTCGATTGGACCGCCCTAGCGCTTCAATATTGATGATAGCATGAGATGGAAAAATCATACCGTTTTTGGGGTAGATGATTGATTGAAGATGTCTATGGGAGAAAGGTGCAATAAATGATAAGGGCAGATTCCGGTGCCAAGACCCGCGCTAACCGGATTTGGACGTGCCTCAGATCCCTCGCTTTGTTGGGAAGTCAGCACTTTCCTCTCATGGTTAGATCCCGCCTGACCTAACTCTGTGACCTTATAAGGTCTAGCTTAAGCTCCCTGCAAGATAGGGGCCGGCAAGCCCGGACTCTAAGCGCCCCTCCCTAGAGTGTTCCGTAAAAGGAAATGCTGATAAAGGTGTCGTGCTGACGAGATTTTCAGCTGGCTGAACTTCTCGGCGGCCGCCACAACATGTCGATTGAGCAGCCGAAGCCTGCCTCTCAACAACATCCAGGCCGCGGCTGGCCTGGACCAGAGTAATCTAGCTTCTGCTCCTATCAATTCAAGTCCTTGCGCAAATTTGCCTACAGGACCGCCAGGATACAATTGAATCTTCTCGATATCATCAACCGATCATGCCAACGTAGGTGCCCGAAACTCCAATGGTCTCGCTCCTGGCATGTCTTCGACCATCCAACCCGGAAATCTCTTCTCCGACGCTGCCAGACGGCTGACGCTCACAGCGGCCAAGGCACAATGGGACCAGAAGCACCCAGTCCAGTCCCCTCTCCAGCACAAAGATGCTCAAGGCAATCTGCTCGCCCCCGATCCCTCAGGCCTGCCACCGGGATATGAGCTTCTTCATTCCTTCTACTCTCCAAGCCTGCAAGCAAGCTCCGAGGTGCCCATCAGGACCATCAATGTCGTCCAGACCATCGAGGGGCCACACGGCCTTCCCCTCCATTCTTCGCAGGACTTCGAGGTTATTGCGCCTCAGTTCTCACTGCCGGAAGGCGATGTACATAGCGTTTATCCAGCACAGGGCGGGACTGCTGCTGGGGCTGTTCTACCGCACATGGTATTCAGCGATGCGCACTTGCCCTGGGAAAGACAGGTGGTGAACCAAGAGCCCGAACCGGGTCGGAATCGGACCCCCTGGTTCGCTCTCATGGCCTTTACCGCAGATGAGCTTCTCTTGACTCCTGCAGAGCTGACCCCGGGCACCGGCCTGTTTCAATCGCCCGTGACGCAAAGCCCAACATTGGCCGTGAGCGCAAAGCTCAGCGACATGACGCAAATCCCGGACACCAAAGCGAAGAACTGCATTCCTGATAGCAGCACCGGCATCGATCCTACCACGCTCGCCGATTTCATCTTCATCACACCCCAGGTCTTCAACGATTATTTTGCTACTGATCCTCAGCCAAATGGGAAGTCGTCCACGCAAAGCACGCCGGATCTCAGCTCGTACCGGTTCCTGGCGCACTCCCGCGCCATCAACACTATCGGAATGGCGAATGCGGGCGTTCAGGACGATGGCATCTTCAGCGTTGTGGTCTCGCGCCGATGTGGGGTGTGGTCGAACACGACTCCGGTCCCCATCTTCGTGCATCTTGTTTCCCTGGATTTAATTGACACAATCCAGCCGTGGCCCGTGGCTGGGACCGACCACGTTGCCCTTTGTTCGCTGTATAGCTGGACATATCAATGCTTGCCCCCGGCGTCGGTCGACATTGCCGACGCATTGACGAATCTGGCGACTCACAAGGGCATGCTGGCTCCCGACCCAGAGTTGTATAAAGCATTACTCAACGACTCGGACCAGACCAAACAGCGTGTTGCACACAGGTTGCGGGACGGTTACACCCTCAATCGGTATCTACTGCAGGACGGCGAGGAGGCAGTCTCATTTTACCGCGGCCCTTTCACTTCCACCTCGGTGCCGTATCCTCTGACGACGCTCTTCACCACCCAGTCGACCTTCTCCACAGACCTGCAGATTCTGGACCGGAGTCTAGGCATCATGGATACGAGCTACAGCTCCGCTTGGCAGCTGGGGCGCATGCTTGGCCTGGCCGACTGCTCCTTTTTCACCGCTCTGGGCCGGCTCAGGATAGCAATTCACGCAAGTGGTCTGGATCAAGCGAAACGGAAGGTTGTCGGAGACTCGCACAAGACCGCTGCAGATGTGGCTGCTTCGCTTCACAAGACGCTGGCAGCTTTAAAAGACTTGCACATGACACAGACCCCTGAGCCTGAACCACGTTGGAAGAGGGTCAAACCCGCTGGGCCAGACTTGTCCCTCTGGTCCGACGAAATGCAGGAGTCATTTACTGCTGCCGTCAAAGATACAGCAAGTTCTTTCTCGCAGAGTCAGGATGGTGGCTTTTACAACGAAATGAATCGGCCAATCTCATCTGACTGGGCTGTGGTGCTGAAGTGGGTGCTGGATCGGATGTTTCTTTTTGGAATCCCAGCGCACTATCTGGTCAGCGATCCTTCATATCTTCCGGCCGAATCGCTGCGGTACTTCATGATAGATCGGAATTGGATAGAAGCAATGCTAGATGGCGGCCTGAGTCTTGCGAATCACATCGAGCAGGACAATGATACGATCCGCCTAGCCATCAAGACTGCGCTGGCTGGCTACCTGACAACAGTGGACCCAGACATTGGATTCAAACCACAAGTCCCTACTTTTGGTTTTCTCCTCAGGAGCGATCTGGTGAAACAATTCCCAGATCTGATCGTCGACATCCCCTGGACCACCACGGACGATCCCCGAGCTCCGCTGCTTCGGCACGAAAATATTGACGAGGGAGTCATGCTTGTCTTGCTCGATCGGATTCCGAGTGACACGGAGCTGAAGAGCATGACTTTCACACAGCCGCCGCATCAACAGCGCTTTGTCGCAGGCGCCACGGTGGGTATTGAGCTTGGCCTTGACCCGCCAGTCACCACGCCAACGCTGGAGGTGGAGTACAAGTCGATATTCACCATCCCCAACCCTTCGGCCGCTCAGATGAAGCTACCCTGCGGTCCAGATGGCAAGTGGGATTCAGCGACTACGTACAGCAATCCCGTGTTCGACTTCAGTTCACGACTGCTCCATGTCAACAATTTCGCAAAGCATGTATATGACAATCTCATCCAATATATGCCGTCTGGTGACTTTGTCGATGATGTAGCAACGGCAGCCATGCTCGCCATCCAACTCAATGATCCTTGCTACAGCGTCGAGATTGGTTTTCCAGGCATTTCGCCCCCGCCTTCACCTTCTTTGCTTCCTTCGAAACAAGTCGTGGTGCAGTCTGGTGCTGGCCTCCATATGATGGGGCTCAGGAACAGATCTCAGATGCCTGCAAGGTATAAGCAGTGGCTTCAGACACGGAAGAGTGCTCGAACGCCTGCTGCCGCCCCACAATTCTCATTGGATACGGATGGTAAATCTAGCCAGGCCGGTGGCCAAAATACAGCGCCAGCGCAAGTACAAGATCCTCGCAGCGGTCAGCCTCGACCACCTCACTATCCTTCGAATCAGCAGCTCAGGCTCAAGCCGAAAATAGCAAAACCCAGCATCCGACCAGCTTTGACAACAAAGATGGTCGCCTTCACCAGAGACGCGCCAGCAAGCCAGCCAAAGTGGGACTACGGAATGTGGCCCATCGACTCCATCTCGTCCAAAACAGCCAAACCCCCCGTTCCCACCCAGAGCGGCATCACTCAGGACCTGGTCATCTCCGTCGTCCTGGACCGATCGAAGCCGCTGAACTGGAACCTGCCTCTGCAAGAAGTCCGCCTCATCGTGCCCGTGGGCGCCATCGGCGAGCCGCCCAACCGGACCAATCTGCTCGACAGCTACGCCGGCCCGGGCCCCGTAATGCTGAGCAACTTGCGCTTCAACGTGGAGGCCAACTTCCCTGCGGACATTGATCCCGTGACGAGGGGCAAGCTCATGTGGCTGCGCATTCTCCCACGCAGCGTAGGTGGCAGCGTGCCGGTCGCCAAGATTGATGAGATGAGCATCCTCCTGCCCCAGGCCTTTATCAACAAGTACCCGTTCACGCCTGGAGGGCTTTTCATGCAGGTGACTGTGGATGAAATGTATATCCAGAACGTGACGTACCAGTCCACGTTTGATGTCGTGTTTGACACTGCTAAACCGTCGACTTGATGAGCCCTATTCGGCTTAGGATCGTGGTTGGATGAGCGGTTGAGCGTAGGAAAGCTAGTGTCGAGGTGCTGCTGCAAAGGATGAGTTTCTATGACATGGGATGTCCCGTCTTGCAGTACTAGCTAGCCTATTTGGAAACATTTAGAGACATCCTCACATGGGCATTCGAGTCTCGACGCGCTTCACCCCTATTCAGCCGTGTTTTTTGGCGAGGCGAATCTGGAATTGGTGGCAACGTATGGAGGAAGCCGTGTGATGATTCCGCTAAGGCGTGCGGGCGCTACGGGGTGATGGCTCGCGGTCCGGTGATTACCACCAAGTACAGCTCTGGGAAGAGCATTGTTCGACCTCATTGTGGGGTAGCGTCAATAACGATAAGGCCTTGTGGCTACTAGCTCTTTCAGCTGCTCAGCCGCGACGCCACCACGCTTGTTTCCCACCCTAGGTATCTGTGATAACATTGCTGGTGGCTGGCTGAAGAAGAACGCTAGTGATAGTTTCTTCTTCGGGTTATTTTCAGCCAGCCACGGTGAACGGCCACGGTCTCAGACCCTTCACCCTTCAGCGCTGCGCGGTTGATTGGTATCTGTTGGGCTTTTGAAAGGTCTTCTCCTGCGGCTGTTCACTTCCTCCTTGCCCATTTCAGCGAGGGCGGAGGGAGGATACTGAGCTCATGATGCAACTTCCCCGCGCGTGGCGCTCCGTGTGTGTGCTGAGACCGGTCGAGATGCTGAAGTGTGTATCTTTTGAGAGTCCAGACCCTGGAGAACCATTTCCATCGAGAAGCAAGAACTCCTTGGCGTGCGCGGTGGTGTGAGTCTGTTGATGCAGGAGGTGGGCTGATGGCAAGGCTTCTCCCGTGAGCCATATCGAAATACGTATATAAATACCTTGTCAGCTTTCGGAGTACGTTGGTATTTGAAAATCCCCAAACCTCAAAACATCACTCTCGTACCCCGGCTCGATCTTTATTCTTTAGTCTCCCGGAACTCCGCAACCAGTTTAAGATGACGGCAATCACAGGCTTGTGGAACACGGATAACTCGGGCACCGTCCTCCTCTTCTACGCCGACCAGAATGGGCAGCTAGCATACATTCTGACCCCGGTCCTAGGCGCGGAGAAGGTGACAACGTACAGCTCAAGCGGCACTAGCCAGGGCGTCCTACGGAATCCGTCCCAGCTCGCGGCCATCAAGTACCAGAATCTCGTAAGTAGAGTGTCCGAGCCGACAAAAGTCAACGCTAAAGCTCGCGTGTCCAGTACAATGTAATCGGCATCGACGACGCCACCAACGGCGTAGTTCTCGTCTCGCCGGGCTACTCCGACCTATCGCTGCAAACGGGCCCAACGTTCGGCAGCGTGGCAGCGAGCAGCGACTCGGCGCAGAAGGCTTGGGTCTACTACCTGCAGTGCGTTTTCCTTTCTATTATTCCAGGTCGGAGTGGCAAGCGAAGACTCAGATAAGCTGATCCAGTCGAATCGTTAGAGGCAATCCCATGCAGATTATGGAGTACGACCTCACCAACCAAGGCTACGGCCCCCTCTCCCAGTCCAGCAGCGCCGCCTCCGGGACCTCCCTCGCTGCCTGTTATGACGGCACAACCGGCACGAGGCATCTGATTGCCCAGTCCTCGGCGAAAAACCAACCTTTGATGCATTACAGCGGCAAAGACGGTAAGCCTTTTTCTTCTCCTTCTCCTTCTCTCCCCACCTCTCGGCTCCGTCAGAGCTCGCTACCCTATGTAGCGTTCAAAGATGAAAAGAAGCCCCTCCGAAGACCCTACACACACGCGCAATGCTAATACTTTCTCGCAAAAATAGAAAGCCCCCCAACCAGCATGCAGATCATCAACGAGACGGGCGGCGCGACGCCGGCGACGGCCATTGCCGTGTGCGTGCACCCGTCGCGCACGCTGCTGCACATCTACTACAGGTCGAGCGGCAACAGCAACGTGAACCGCATCGCGTGGGACGGCGCAAACTACATCGGCCTGACGACCATCAGCGGTCCCAACCCGGACCAGGCCACAAACATCTCGGCCGTGCCGTCCAACGACGGCCAGACCATCAGCCTCTTCTACATCTACGACGCCAACCCGAGTACAAAGGCCATCCATCATGGGAAGGATACGTGGTAGATTTCAATTGGAAGCAAACGAGCTGTTGGTGTTGGCTGGTTATGGGGGGGGAGAGGGGGGGGGTGGAGCGTGCAGAAACAGGTCCATTTTTTTGGGGGGTTGCGAAGGAGGAATACCTTGAATCGAGATGGTGGAAGAAGAAGAACGTTTATAACATAAGATTCAAACAGATTTTATTATATTTATAATAAAATAATTATAAACTTAGCTGTTTTACCGAACAATAAGTCGATACCAGGTATACGGAATAACGTTTCAATACGTATCCGAATCTTTAAAATAGGAAATAAAAGAACAGTATTTACTGATTGAAGCTTTTCGACTCGGCTTTTCAACTTAATCGGAGCGAAAGAGCTTTTAACGAATCGATTAGCT
>PEKF01000120.1:0-28624 GCA_003073195.1 Ramalina intermedia
TTTTTTTCATAATTATCGCGATATCGCTTCGTAATTTAAGATAATAATCGTAAATTTATTTAAAATATTTACGTATTTAAATTATTTTATTACGTTTTTATATCGGCGACGGCGAAAATATAATAAAGATATAATAAATCGGGTATTATAAGAATCCTTATAATATTATACTTTACGTATATTGACTTTTACGCGTGTATAATGCTTTAAAAGGGTTAAATTTCAAAAATTTATATTTGACCAAGGGAGGTGTTTCCTCAACCCAGCTCAAAGATCCAGTCCTCTTCCATCGTATCACGTCGGCTTCATTGATTTAGAGCGTGAAGACATTGATTCGAACGGACGCGTTGCTGATCCACGTATCTCACGATCAATTTTTGAGGTGAACAGCATACATGTTGAAATTGCATCCTTTTCTCAGTGTACTAGAACGGTTCACCCCCAAGTCGGACAGTACGAGATATTCACACGCCATACTTTAAATTGCGCTTGGGATGCGCAGAGAAGACATGCGCATTTTGAAATATGAAGTGGGAATATCTAGTACTGTCCGCCTTGGGGGTTTGTCCGAGTTGGGGGTCAAGGGGGTGAACCTTTCTATAAATTCTGAAGCAGCAATTCCACGAGATGTTCACCAATGCATCTTGTATCGGAATTCAGGGCTAGCTACGGACGTACATGGCTGAGTACCATTGTTGAAAGCAGAGGTCACCTCGTCGCTGCAAATGAGCGCTCTTGCTGATAGGAGGAGTCTGAACGCACCAATTGGTGGCACGATTTCCATTCCCTTCGCCAATGACACAATCCCAGCCTCGTCGCCCAGGACCCGAGCTAGACTGCCTGGGCAGATACGCAAGATATGTGGGCAATAGCGCCCCCACATTCATAAAATAGGTCGTATGCTGATACATTGTCCATTTCAGTCCTGAAGACGGGCCTGACTCCTTCAGCTTCTGGCTCCGCTTACCTGGAGATCAAGCGCGAGCATCCCTCGGATACAACGTCGGGAGAATTGAATCCCGGACCTTCAGGTCTCAAGCTCACCTGCGCAGTCCATGGACCCCGACCTCTCCCTCGCTCCGCCCCTTTCTCTCCTCAACTCCTCCTCTCTACCCAGGTTAAATTCACCCCATTTGCACGTGGCCATCGCCGAGGCTTCATGCCCGATTCCGACGAGCGTGATCTGGCTGCCCATTTGGAGACCGCTCTCAAAGGTACCTTGCTCGCCGAGAGGTGGCCAAAGAGCGGTGTAGACGTTGTGATCACTGTGCTCGAAGGTGAAGAAGGCAGTCCGTCGTCATCCACCAACGGTACTTGCGATCATCTTAATCTCCTGTCGAGTTGCATCACTGTTGCATCTGCTGCCATCGTGGACGCTGGTATCGATTGCGTCGATGTTGCAACCGGAGGCGTGGCTGCCATTGTCTCCGGAGCTTCTGGGAGGTCCCAGCTCATCCTTGACCCGTGCCCGTCGGATCATTATTCAGTTGGTCGCGCCTGTGTGGTGGCTTACCTGCAGGCGAGGGATGAGGTCACGGAATTATGGGCCAAACAAGAAGGTGAATCTTCCGGTGCGCATGGGTCAGAGCATTCGGACTTCTTATCGCTTGTCGACGGTGCCATCGAAGCAGCAAAAGCTGCCAGACTAGTGTTGATGGACACCCTCAAGGAGTCCGTTGAAGCCAAGCTGCAGCGCGACTAGCTCTTGCAGGAATTTGGGCTTTGTGAACAGAACATTCGTCAAATCTTGCATGGCGCGCGGACGTATGAATTACTCAAGATACCCCCGGTGGTGGAGGTTGCTCTCACACCGTGAACAATCCATCGAATTGTTCGACAAATTTCACGTTGTTCATGATCTGAATTGCTCTCAGTGTTGCCTTGACAATTGACAAATCGCCAATCTAACAAAATTCACTCTCTCGCGAAAGTGGTCAGTGAATGAGAAAATATTACAATGCGGCACGTCAATTGGCCATCTTAAGTCAAACTGTTTGCTCTCATCCCAAGTTTTTTGACACTGATCGATTGAGCCTTTACACTCGCTGTCATCTCATATACAGTCCCACTGGTTTCCAACACCACCAGATCAGTATTTCGAATCACGCCCCACTTCCAAGTCGTTCCCATCAACAGTCATTCTACGACTTGTGTCAAAGACAGAATAGCAGTCTTGTCCTTGAAACAAAGCAGCCTCAACCAGAAACGTTCCATCACAAAACCACAGGATGCCTCCAGCAAAGACGGCCGATGAAGGCGTGGTCTTTTTGTTCCATTGCATCAAACATAAGACTGGTCCCTCTGTAAGCTATTTTGCTTGTCGGACACTGTCAAGTCTTGATTTATGTGCAAGCAAAACGCTCGAATGCTAATCTTTGGTCTGCTAGGTCAATTTCCAAGCAGTCGCCGATGAGCTTGGCAGCATGACTGCTAATGCTGCCCGACTTCGTTTCATGCGCATCAAGAAGATGATTGAAGGTGAAAAGGGCGAGGAGAAAGGGGTCGGCAAGGAATTGGGGGGTGATACAGTTGGGAGTCCAGCGAAGGGAGCTGGGACGGATGGCGGAAAGGTCCTTCCAGCTGGAGGACAGAGCAAGAAGAGAAAGCTCAAGGTGGAAGATGACTAGAACATTCGTGGCCAGGTCATCAAGGGAGGGAATGTGACTTTGTGGCCAAAATGCCTACGGAGTGGCCAGCTTCCCTGGACCTTGGGGCGCACACAGAGGCCTTTTCATGAGAATGGCTTGTCAACCAGGATAATTGCACACATTCCATAGCCCTTGCGGCTGCCTTAATTACACTACGTCGAAGGCGCGTTTGCAAGCTGGCATCATTTACCATGGCTGATCTCTCCATTGAGCTTGTTCTTTGTATCCTATGACTCGTATGCTTGGACTTGCGATCTCTCAGCTTCAGCTCATATGCAAGTATCCAAGCATGTGTGTTCTCCCTAATATCGTGGTCAAACAAAAGACCGCCGTGAGCTACAGGGCCTCTCTGCCTGCTAGCGGTATTGGTTCCAAAAGGGAAGTTTCAAAGCTTGCAACGATCCGCTTGACCTTTGCAGCCATTATTCCTGCATTTGTGTCGCTGCGATGCCTTTCGCGTCTATGTGGTGGTGAATGGCATCAATTAAGCCTCTTGTGTCAGGAAAGCCTGTTTGTTCAAATTCTGTGTCAGGTTTCAAGGGTCACTGGCCATGAGCTGAGCCTGCGGCTTCGCAATGCTAATGTCTCACGTCCTCGAGCTGGAGGATGGTAGCTCGGGGACCATCGAGAGTATAGGTTGCCGAGTCTGAAAATAAACGTGTCGCTGGCTTTGAATCCCGGATTAGGGTGCTGAGCCCGGCCTTCGACAGCCGCGACCTGTGGGTCCTTTATGGCTACATTAAACCTGTTCGCAAAGCGAATTCCACCCCTCGACTCCGACATTCGAGAACGCTGGCGGCGTAAGGAGAGACAAATGCGGGCTCTAGGGTTGCGTGAATCACGTATTCTCCGCCCGAGCGTATTCTATGGAAAAACCATGGAGAGTAGAGTCCCTTTAGCTAGACTGCTTGAAAAGGACTTTGTAAAATGAAGAAGCTAGCCAAATCCCTCGGAAGCTTCATATGAAGTCACAGGAAACTTACTTGCTAACATAACCCTAGGTCGTAATACGCTTTCTACAACCGAGGTGGACGGTTGAATAGACTTTGTAAAGGTTATTTGCAATGGTTCAAAGATCAAGATAAGTTCACTATTAGTCAGATTCGTAAAGGAATGATCGGTTGGAAGAATCGATCAGGCAGGGTCTTCTTGGAAGAACAGATTAAGAGCAATCGTGTAAAAGACGATTAATGAGGAGAGGAAATGAAATAGGCGTTGGCATCGCGTCCCCAGAAGCTCCTTGTGATCACATTTGCGCAGTCATTGGTAGGATTTTGGGGCTTCGTCACATCGCCGTGCAAACAACGTATGTTGTGGCTATTTGTCTAAGCCTCTGCTAAGTCGGATGGGTCCAAAGATAAGAAAAATCATAATTGGAGTCTGGGATCGCGAAAGAGATTCTCTGGGTGAGAATTCTTCTACTTGTGATAGATTTTAATGCTTACCAGATGGCTCTATGACGTGCTGTTCTATCCAAGGGATTCTCACAGCGAGTCCTCTGACGGAGATCCGTTGTACCGACAATGACTGCATGAGGCTCACGGAAAAGTCAGCTGACATTCATCTTCGGTGTTGCGATGTGACGTGGTCTTGAAGGGGGGTGCAAATGCATCAGAGACTTTAATTATGGCAAATTGGTAAAGGATTTCATCGTAATCAATCAGAAGCAGAACTGATAATGAGATTCTCATCATGACATGTGGAACTGGAGTCTGACATAAGTGACACTACTTTGATACGTACCTCGAACGCCAGGACCACAGCATCGACAAGAGCATACTATTTCGATTAGCAATTGAAGCACGTAGTCACGGAGTAAAATCTGTCTTGGTGGAATATTCAGATGGTAGTGCATGTTGTTCGAAGGCTCATGGATTTGATAGCCAGAACTCGTGGATGTAGGCTTCATCACAAGTAGGTTTCGTAAACTAAAGCAGGCAAGAGCACTCACCAAATGCTCCCTTTCTCAGCTCCGATCCTCAGTTCGAGCAGATTGATGGGAACTTGACGTGGCCAAGCCATCAGGAAGTGAAGAGTGCATGCGAAGACAGAGATCCCGTCCGAAAAATTGTAGGAGGATGCTTGCTCACTCACTCGACAAAGGGAATCACAACAGACACTGAGAACGCATCGCAAGCAAGAGACCCAGGATGCATGGCAAATTGCTGTGATTTTTGATGTGGTGCGAATAGACATAAAACCATGTGAGACAAGAGGTGGGAGCTCAGCCCTACCCACTCCAGGGCTATTTTAGTGGAGCAAGTGACTAGCGACCCGCAGACGTCTCCTTTTGCTAATTAAAGCTCCACCCGTTTCACATGCACTTGGACGGGGATCTATGCACACAAAAATGTCAATCGCCAGACGTCTCGATAGTAGCAGTTGACACCGATCAAGCACGAAAACGCTCGAACGCTCTCGGATTGAAAGGAGCGAGCTCTGACCATCCCTTATCATCACGCTCCTCCGAAAATTAGGCCATCCCTGGAGCCTGCGACTTTCGAGAGCATCTTTCCTGAGACTCCGCAGGGATTCAGAACAGTCCCAATTTCTACCGACTGGTGACCGCAGTCAAAGTGCGGCCTCGCCGCAAATATGAACAGACGGGATGTCTATATGAACGGGCCCAGAGGGTTTGGCTCCAGGGACACGTCTAACATATCATTGTCTCCATCGAGGTAGGCAAGCCAAGTAGGAGAATTGCTAACACGGTTTGCTGACATCTCCTATCCATAGGTTCCAACCAAAATCGCAGTCCTCATTGGCCCGACGAAGACCCGTATTGATCTTGGCTGCCGGCGCCACGCTATTCCTCCTGGTCCTCTTCCTACCATCGCTTCGGACTGCCATCTTCTCTACATTGTCCCTCGGCTTACTGTCCGGTCCGGAGGAGCTGCAGCTCGAGACCGTTCGATACTACGACCTATCGCAATCAGGAGGCACTGCTCGAGGGTGGGAGCAAGAGGAAAGGGTCTTGATGTGTGCACCTCTTCGAGATGCCGAATCCCATCTGCCCATGTTTTTCTCCCATCTGCATAACTTTACTTATCCACATCACCTTATTGACCTTGCATTCCTTGTCTCGGACTCAAAAGACAATACACTCAGCCTGCTATCGCAGATGCTCAACGATCTCCAGAATAACCCCGATCCAAAGCAGCCCTACGGCGAAATCTCCGTGATCGAGAAGGACTTCGGCCAGAAGGTGAACCAAGATGTCGAGTCACGTCACGGCTTTGCAGCCCAAGCTAGCCGAAGAAAATTGATGGCCCAAGCAAGGAACTGGTTGTTGAGCGCTGCCCTCAGACCATCCCACAGCTGGGTCTATTGGAGGGACGTAGATGTCGAAACGGCTCCCTTCACAATTCTCGAGGACCTGATGAGGCATAACAAAGATGTCATTGTCCCCAGTAAGTTGAGGTAAGCTCGTTACAACGGATGCGTGCTGATTGAGCCAAGATGTTTGGCGCCCATTGCCTGACTGGCTTGGTGGCGAGCAACCTTACGACTTGAATTCCTGGCAGGAGTCAGAAACCGCTTTAGCACTAGCCGACACCTTGGACGAGGACGCTGTCATCGTTGAAGGATACGCCGAGTACGCGACTTGGAGGCCCCATTTGGCATATCTCAGGGACCCTTATGGCGATCCCGACATGGAGATGGAGATTGATGGCGTCGGAGGCGTGAGCATTTTGGCTAAAGCCAAGGTCTTCCGGTCCGGGGTACATTTCCCAGCATTCAGTTTCGAGAAGCACGCGGAAACCGAGGGATTTGGCAAGGTATGTCTTGAAGTATATGAGGTTCTCACCAATCGCTCACATGCATCAGATGGCCAAGCGAATGCAATATTCGGTAGTAGGCTTGCCCCACTATACAGTATGGCATTTGTACGAGCCCAGTGTGGACGATATCCGGCATATGGAGGAGATGGAACAAGAGCGAAGAAACCGAGAGAACGAAGAGCGCGAGAGGGCGGAGCGAGCAAATAAAATCAAGGAGGAGTTTGGTGATCCTGGCAATCAATGGGATAAGGACAAATCCGTTATGACTGAGATTAGCACGAAAGACGATCAAATCAGGAAAGAGCACGATGCTGCCATGGCCGCTCAAGAAAAAGAGAAGAGTTCCGACAGTGTTCCTCCCAAGGATGCCGTGACAGATAAGAAAGCCGAGCTGGATGAGGAGGACGTCAAGATTACCAAGGACACCAAATTGACCAAGGACTCGACTGGTAGTAAGGATGGCAAGCAGGGGAAGGACGCGTCTCGGCCCAAGACCACGAAAGACCGGGAGGTGAAATCAGAAAAAAAGAAGGGCGACGATGAGAAGCCTTGAAGGGCCTTGAAGCACGCAGACAATACCCAATCCATAAGAGGCAGAGCTCTCTTTCGAAAGACGTCCCAGATACATACTCTCTTCATGTGGGTGGGAGAGCGATGATCATCTTGTGGACAGGTCATCTCCTTTTCCGTCACTGCTTTGCTCCGACATATTATGGTGACACAACGCATGAGGGAAGGAGATAGAAGCAACGATGCGCTCTATGTGTACAAGCAGGCGTAGCACTGGGCTGTGCTGGATGCCGGTATGCGGGCCTGATCAGGCTTTCCTCGAAGGATTGATGTCAATGGAAATAGACAGATGGATCTAGAATCCATGTAATATTCTCATTATACCGTAGACCTAGGTTTGGAAGGTTGCGAACAATCAAAATTGGCTCATTGAATTCCCTGCTTTCTGTCAGGGGGCCCTTTGTTGTTCGCAATCACTACTGGCCGAGATTGCAATGTTGACTCTCCAGATTTAATCTTGTGGCTTTTCTGCAGTGATCCCCATAAAAATTAACCAGCTATCTCTTCGATTGCGGCCCGCCGGTCCTTACATTAGTGCGTTCGGGAAGTTACAGATCCGTCAGTGTCAGCATGTCTTCAAATTCAAAGCTCTGTGGTTGATATCTAAATCCCGACTGAAGACCACCTAAGGCTTGATGATGCTGCAGTTGAAGAGGAGCACAGAGGCCTACTTCCGTCGGTTATGATGGTGCATGGGGACGCACCAGAGGCTCAGCAAGAAGATCCGGCTGGGGTGGCCCATTTGGCTCATGGTCAACAGAAAAGTGCAAATATGAGCTCGCAGGGCAAGGCTCCTATCCACAGTCCGATGTCTGGCCATGCGACTGCTCAGTCGAGGAACGCTGCCATCAACATAGCGGTTGACCCAATCGCTCTCATCACTACAGAATGCATTACTGTCACTTCTGCCATGCGCAAGCATGCTCGTTGGGCCCACTCGTCCGTGTCTGCAATCCTGGGAGGTGCAGGTTCTGGAATAAACGATCGAGCAATTGGTCGCCTTCCTAACCCGAATGGACGGGTCGAACCCTCACCCAGAGTCAATGGGCAGCCTGGAAGGCCTCGGGTTGGTACGCTGGACGACGATGAGAGCCTCGTGGGCCACTGGGGTCGCAGGGGAAAGAGAGGAAGGAGCATGCAGGACAACCCGTTGATGTCTGCTTTTGCTCGGCTACGGAGCGATCTGAGAGCTTGCGCTGGTAAGGCTCCGTCAATGTTGGTCTAAATCTCGAAGAGTAACAGCCTACAGACATTCGCGACTTTGACACCCCTTCCTTGCTCCATCCTTTTCTCCAGGTCATTCGCTCCTCGTCCACCTCAGCTACTATCACCTCGCTAGCCATCGTGGCAATAACCAAATTCTTCGACTACAAGATCATTGCCTCGGGCTCGCCTCGACTGCCCCTGGCAATGCAGCTGCTGTCAGCTGCGATTACCCACTGCCGTTTCGAAGCGAGCGAATCTGCCGCAGATGAGGCTGTGCTCCTCCAGATCCTGAGGCTTATGGAAAGCATGATATCTGGTCCAGGTGGCGACTTGCTCGGAGATGAAAGCGTGTGCGAGATGATGGAAACAGGTCTCAGCATGTGCTGCCAGAAGAGGCTGTCCGAACTTGTTCGGCGATCTGCTGAAATGTCTATGATCAAGATGTGCCAAGTCATTTTCGAGCGGCTCAATGCGATCGAGCTTGTCGCAGACACTGCTTCTGCGACGATCGTCGAGCAAGTTGAAGACGTTGACAATCTGATCATGGTCGGGCCCGCCGTTAATGGTGCACCTATTGGTACCTCACAAGCCGCCAAAGGGCCTGCTCCAGTCGATTCCGAGACTTTGCAAGACCCCTCGCCCGATACTACGTACGCGGCTGCTGGGAGAGAGGAGAGCGTCACCGCTGATCCAGGAGGAGCTCCGGAGGAGGAACACCCTGTGCCGCCCTCTGGTCAGGACGATGCTGGAAACGCGAGCTTGAACGTCTCAGAACCGCCAAATGCAGAGCAGTCGCAGGCGGTCTCGGGTGCCCCAGGATCTGCAGGCATACAAGCCGGCACAAGCCAGGAGGGTTCTGGCAATAATGCAGAGCTTTCACACACAATCAGGCCATATTCCTTGCCGTCTATCCGCGAACTCTTCCGAGTGCTAGTCGATCTACTTCGTCCTCAAAACAAGGAACACAATGATGCTCTCAGAGTGATGGCTCTGAGAATCATTGACGTTGCATTAGAGGTAGCAGGCCCGTCGATAGCAAAACATCCCAGTTTGGCCAACTTGGCTAAGGATGATCTGTGCCGCTATTTGTTCCAACTGATTCGCACTGACAGCACTCAACTTCTCAACGAGTCCCTACGCGTGGCTGGAACCCTGCTAGCTACATGCAGGGAAGTCCTCAAGCTTCAGCAGGAACTTTTCCTATCATACTTGGTTGAATGCCTTCATCCGCGTGTGGAGATCCCGGACGAGCCTGGCATCAATCCTGAGCTGTACGATGGTGTACCCAAGACTCCTAAACTCGCCAGCGGTCGATCAACCCCTGTCCCGATCAGAGAACGTCACCAACTGGGTATGGATGGGACGACGCGAAAACCTGACGCGCGGGAGGCGATGATTGAAAGCATTGGTGCCCTGTCACGAACCCCCAGCTACCTGGTCGAATTGTTTGTCAACTACGATTGCGAAGTTGACCGTAATGATCTATGCGAAGATCTTGTCGGCCTTCTTTCCCGCAATGCCTTCCCAGATTCTGCCACTTGGAGCACCACAAGTGTCCCCCCACTGTCTCTGGACTCGCTCTTAGGGTACGTACAATTCATTGCCGATCGACTTCAAGATGAACCCCGCACCTCTGGATACCCTGATCGGCGACGATTGCAGGAGCAGAGAGCACGGAAGAAAATCGTCATCAAAGGGGCGGTGCGATTCAACGCTGATCCCCGGGACGGCATCGCCTATCTGGCAGCGAACGGGATCATAGACAATCCCAACAACCCGCAGTCTGTGGCCAAGTTCTTGAAAAGTACAACACGGATAGCCAAAAAGAAGTTGGGGGAATATCTTTCCAAGCGGGACCAAGAGCCTCTGCTCAAAGCATTTTTGGAACTCTTCACCTTCGAGGGCAAGCGGGTGGACGAGGCCTTGCGAGATCTGTTGAACTCGTTTCGGCTGCCGGGTGAATCTCAACTCATCGAGCGGATTGTCACTGTCTTCAGTCAGAAGTATTGTGAAAACAAGAACATCGAGGGCATCGCAAATGAAGATGCCGTCTTCACCCTGACTTATTCCATTATCATGCTCAACACAGACCAGCATAACCCCAATGTCAAAAAGGAGAAGCGCATGACAGCTCAGGACTTCGCGAGAAACCTTCGAGGCGTCAATGGAGGCGGTGACTTCGACTCACATTATCTTGAGGAGATCTACAAGTCCATCAGAACCAACGAGATCATCCTGCCAGATGAACACAACAATGACAAGGCTTTCCATCACACCTGGGAGGGCCTATTAATCAAGGCCCAGAATGCTGGCGCCCTGACCTTATGCAACACCAATCTGTTCGACGCTGACATGTTTCGCGCCACCTGGAAACCCATTGTTGCCACACTGTCCTACGTTTTCATGTCCGCCTCCGATGACGCTGTCTTCAGTAGAGTGATCCTAGGCTTCGATCAGTGCGCCCAGATCGCCGCCAGGTATGGCCTCACTGAGGCTCTAGATCATGTTGTCTTCGCTTTGAGCTCGATGTCTTCGTTGTCTGCAACCTCAGCGTCAAACACATCGCTGAATACCATTGTCCAGGCAGAGAAGAAGAGCATCATGGTAAGCGAGCTTGCTGTGAAGTTCGGGCGGGACTACAAAGCTCAGTTGGCATGCGCTGTCCTGTTTCGTCTGATTCCAGGAAAGGAGGGCGTTATCCGGGGCGGATGGAAGCACGTTCGTCTGCCATGCAAATGTCCAAAGTCGCCCAGTCACAAAAGCTGATCAGATGCAGATCGTGAACATTTGGCTCAATCTCTTCACCAATTCTCTACTACCCTCGACGTTCCCAAGGTCGCAGGAGTTGCTAAACATGCCTCCAATTGCCTTACAGCTCCCCACGCAGATCATTAATAGAGAGCAGCGCAACGACAGTGGTTTGCTTTCCTCATTTACATCCTACCTGTCCAGCTATGCTGCAGACGATCCGCCAGAACCGTCGGAGGAAGAAGTAGAAAGTACCTTGTGTACAGTTGATTGCCTGGCATCCTGCCCCATGGAAACCATCTTTCTCAAGACGCTGTGAGTCTCTGACCGCTTGCAAGCTGCCCAGCCGAGTTGACGTTCAACAGCACTATGCCACCAGAGGTCCGGCAAAGTCTGATCTCGGCACTCTTGAAACATCTGCCTGAACCGTCATCCCCGGTAGTCCTCGTCGCTAGGCCCGATCAACCAAGGCCGACTCCAATCCGAACAAACGGCCACCGACCAAGCGTTTCAGTCCAAGCCTACAATCCTTCCGTGGCATTCATTCTTGAAATATCGACCATATTAGCAAGCCGCGACACGGCTTCTATGAACCTTTTGGGGGAATCCGTTGCTGACGCTCTACAGAATATAGTCAGGGATGCGGCGAACGTTCACGCCCTTGTACTTTCACGGGCGGTTTTATACTTGATGCATCTGATGAATGCAAGTCAAGTGTGGCAAGATCACTCTCTCTTCAAGACGCCTGTCATCTTGCATACAATATCCGGATTTGATCAAGTGGTCTTGGAGCAGGTTGCACCATCTGTGTTGGGAGGCCTATCGCTATGCATCCAGCAACGCACTCCACTAAAGCATGAGATAATCAACACTCCGGACTTCTGGCTTATCCTAAAGAACCTCCACTTGGTGCAGAGTGCAGCGCAAGCTGTCTTCGATATTGTTCAAAGCATAGTGACTTCTGAACCGATTGCGGTCTCGGCTGACAACTTTGTGGCCATCGTCTCCTTGCTGGACGATTTCGCTACGGCAGGGAGCATTGGGGCCAATTTGGAGCAACAATCAAATCGACGACAACCGCCTCCAACACCACGCGACAAACGAAGTCCGCGTCACGCCGACTCCGCAACAGACACGACTAGCCCTTACGACAAAGAAGTTGTGATCCGAGGGTACAAGGCCGTCGTTCTGACATCTCAACTCATCCAAAGAGTGCCGAAATTGATCGAGCAGTCTCATCTGGAATTCGAAGAGGCATGGATGACATACTGGTCCTTGGTTTTCCAGAAGCTGCAGGCTCAATGTTTGAATCCATGTCGCAAGATCCGCCGCCAAGCATGCTCATCGCTTCAGAATGCCCTTCTCTCTCCCCAACTTTCACCGGCCTCGGACGAGCAGTGGGCCCTCATCTTTCGAACAGTCCTGTTCGGTCTGATATCCCGTTTGCTGAAACCCGAAATCTACCAGACAGATCCTGTGGGAATGAATGAAACCAGGCTGCAAGCTGCTAATCTGCTATGCCGGACCTTCCTCCATCATCTTCCGCTCCTCTGTCAGAGAGATGATCTTCTCGAGCTCTGGCTGAGAATCTTGGACATTATGGACCGATTGATGCATAGCGGACAGGGGGACAGCCTGGAAGAAGCTGTCCCAGAAAGCCTGAAAAACATCTTACTTGTGATGGCGGATAGCGGAGTGCTTCTGACGCCTCAGCCGGGCAACCAAAGTTCCGAGCTGTTTGCAGAGACTCGGAAACGGATCGACAGGTTTCTGCCACACCTGATGAATGAGATATTTCCACAAGCATTGGAACCACAGGAAGAAGCCATAGACCCTGCTTCTGATGCAGACGGTTCGTCGATGGCACCATCCATCAGCCAAAGCGGGCACCTTGGAAACACCGGGTCCAAAGGACCACCTGCATCGGACGAAGGGGATGAAGATGCTAAGATTGAGAGCCATCAGGAAGAATCAGCACCGCGTTGAGCCGCCGAAGGGTTCTTTCATCCTGACTCTCCTCCAACGGAGGAGAAAAGGCGTTCCAGCTATACAGCTATACAATAGTCACAAGTGATGACAAGCTAAGTCCAGTTCAGGTCGACAGAACCGTTCCGAAAAGTCCACCCCTTTCCCTTGCCTGTTGGGACCTCCAGGTCTTCTGAGCCATTGAAGGGGCGCTGCTATGCAATTTCTGGCACTACAGTCAATCATCGTCAAGAGAGATGTCCAGTGCATCTGGATTTGGAGCAGCTGCTGGCTTTACAGCTTGAGATACATTGCCCCCTTCAGGTCCGCTACTTGCCGCAACAAAGCCGACAGGTGCTCTCGCTTGACGCTCCAGGGCAGCCATGGCGTCTCCTTGTTCGTCGTCGTGTATTTGGCCGTTCATGTGGTCTCGCTCGTCTTGCCCTTCTCCGGGTTTCTGCTGGCTCCTAGCAAGAGCCTGCGAGGCAATAAAGTTGACGTCGGTGTTGTATTGTGCTTGAATGCTACGCTTGATTCGTAGCATCTCCTTGAAGGTGTCTTCGTTCCCATGCTGTACTTCAAAAGCCTCCCACTTCTGCCAGTACGTGGGCGTTGTACGAGGGTCGCAAAATTGGGAGCCATGCCCATAGATTGCACGTGCTCGGTCAATCTCGCCAAGTCGTCGCTCCATCTCGGCAAACTTGAGGCACATGTCTTTGGCTTCGCGATCGGGAAGAACCTCAATCGCACGTTGATAGATGGGGCGAGTTGACGTGAGGCCAAAATTGGAGGCGGACTTGGTGATGTAGAAGTTGAAGATCTCGAATCGATCGGCATCGGAAACCGATCGCGTTGCTCGCTCGTAGATGCGCAGAGCATGCCTGGCCAGCCCACGCTCTTCCTCGAGATCGCCATACATGAGATACAGCGTCTTGGCAAATTTGGGGGGGCAACCTTCGACTGCTTGCTCGAACAGATCGCGCAGTCGCTCAATGCTAATCTTACGGTCGACGGCTTTTGTCAGGTAGAGGTTCCACAGCTCGAAGGCAACAGGGTACTTGAAAAGGTCGAGGCCTCGCTCATAGATCTTGAACGAATCTTCGAAGTACTTGTTCTCCGCCAGTAAATTGGCATAGTTGACAACGGTCTGGGGCGTGGCAATCCTCAGTTCAAAAATCCGATCATACACTTTTCTTGTCTCCGGCAGCGTGCTCACGCTCTCAACAAGGTCGACGTAGAAGCTCCACAGCTTCCAGCTTTTGTGGACCCGCTGCTGTGGAGAGAGCGTCTCGTCAAAATAGTCCACCATCGATCTTTTGGGCGATTGGGTTGCTTTGGCCATGATATCCACCGCGCGATCAAAATTCTCGTTCCTAAGCTCCATTTCTGCCCACCCGCACCACGTCTCTGCGAGCTCAGCAACCGACTTGTATCCCACCTTGACCGCTTTCTCCAGGATTACACGCGCAGTCTGCAAGTCGCCTCCAGCTTCATAGAATCGAGCGTAGTTCAGCCAGAGCTCATGGAAGCGACCGACCGCTTTTCGAGGCTGTACTGCCGCAATGGCACTCGTGTACGTCTGCACGACTTCCTGGGTATTTTGACCCCAAAGGCCGACCCTCTTCTCCCACTCATTGACATTGTTTGGATTCTGTCTCAACAAGACGTCGTTGACAAGAAAGGGCCTGCGGTCCATCAACTGCTCGAATCGCATCATTCTGATATCGAGGTCGAAATCGGCGTTCTCATCCGTGTGACCCTTGTCCGAGCGAGTGGCGGCCTGATCCATCAACGCGCTGATGATGGATTCCTCGAATTCAGCGTAGGAGTCAAAAACGAGGGTGAAATCACGCACAGTCATCACTGTGGTCAGCCCCTCTTCAAAGATGTCACGGGCTCTTTCGAAGTTCCCTCTGGTGATCCAATATGTTGCCAATCCGATCCAAAGTTTTCCTCGCTGATCTGCGAATCGCTGAATGCCACTCTTGATGATTCGATCGACATCAATGCCCGAATCAAGCCCAGTACGAATACTTCTGGCATGGGCCACGAGCAAGTCCACCATCTCGCCCCAAAGTTGGAAATTACTCTTTGCATGCTTGCTCCGAAACTTTGGATTGTTGAGGACATTGACGTACTCCATGACAGCTTCGGTATATTTGCCCTGATCGACCAGCAAGTCAATCAGATCCTCGACGTCCTCCGGATGGATCTGTATGTAGCGCGGCCATATCCGAAGAGCCGTATTGCCGGCAGCCGAGCTGGCGAAGGGCCGGTACAAAGCCCAAATGCGGTTGTGTTGGGTTATTGGCAGGGCTCGTAGAGCTCGGTCAAACGCCCTCCGGGTGACGGTAATCAAGGGTTGCTTTTGGAGGAAGGACAGATACATTTCCCAAATCCTAGGCATCTTGTGCAAGAGGATTAGGGCTTTCTCAAAGATGGAGTTGACCTTGGCGAATTCGGCAGCATGGGCAGCGGCATTCTTGTTTCGCAGATGCTTGACGCGAAGTTCTAGATACATCTTCCATAGCTTATAAGACCTTGGGAGCTGAAGACATGCCCTCTCGAGGACGAAAGACTGCTCCAACAAGGTCCCATGCTGATACTTGTAGTCAATATAGCTTGACCAAGGTTTCACGGATCGCGGATCCCGGATGATGTCTTGCTCATAAACTTGGTCATCGGAGGACTGTAGCTTGTCAGCAACACGATCTGGCCTTTTCACGTTGACTTACAATGAGGAAGAGGGACAAATCCGGGGCTGCATGGCCTTCCTGAACGATGGATTCGGACGTGACAGCTGCAGGAGTCGTAATAGCAGGCATGGTTCTTGTTGTCCTCACATTGAACGGGACAACATTGTCGGTGCTCCAAGAAATCAGAAGATAGTCCGACTGTTAGGTGGTCGTCGCGACACTTGATTAACAGTGGTGGAAGTTGGTGTGTCAAAAGATGCAGTATTTTAAGTCCTCAACATAAAATACGCCTGTTTCTTCATACACATCCAGCAATCTGCACTTGTCCTCTCCCTCTCATTGGCTGAAATGCGAATAATTCTAAATACAATACAACAAAAATTGCATGGGCCTCCTACAAACATTTCTGCCACACAGTTCCATAATCGAGCCTCCCAGGAGCTTTCATAGCTGGACTAGGATTCTGGTCTACCCATCCTCAAGATGTCAGGCGCAGGAGTATGTCCCCTCGAGGTATAGCGACCACCGATGCAACCAGCTACTAATCGCTACATCCTGTCCTTCATTAGGACCGAGAACCTGTCTTCCCAACCCGCCAGTCGCTCGGGGCGATGAAGTCGAAGCTGAAGGGCGCAGAGACGGGCCATAGCTTACTCAAGCGAAAGAGCGAGGCATTGACAAAGTATTTGACCTAGCGTCATCCACCTCCATCGATGCTGATCTACTCGCAGGCGATTTCGAGGTATTGAATCGAGAATTGAGGGGAGAGCAAAGCTGAGGAATGCGCAGAGATTACAAGACGGATCGATGAGGCTAAGCGCAAGATGGGCCGTGTTATGCAAATCGCCGCTTTCTCCCTGGCAGAGGTGACCTACGCTGTAGGAGGCGATATTGGCTACCAAATCCAAGAATCTGCCAAGCAAGCCCGCTTCAGGGTGCGGACTAAACAGGAGAACGTATCGGGTGTATTTCTACCGCAATTCGAAAGTTATACCAAGGACGAGAACAATGATTTTGGCTTGACTGGGCTGGGTAAAGGAGGCCAGCAGGTGCAAAGATGCAGAGAGACCTATGCCCGAGCTGTAGAGACTCTAGTCGAGCTAGCGAGCTTGCAGGTGAGATCTTTGGACGCCTTCAATGATTGCATCCTCCGACGGAGACCTCAGTCCGGTCTGACTTCTTGAACAGACCGCATTCGTCATTCTGGATGAAGTTATCAAGGTCGTCAATCGACGAGTCAATGCCATTGAGCATGTGATCATTCCGAGGACTGAGAACACCATCAGCTACATCAATTCCGAGCTAGATGAACTCGACAGGGAGGAGTTCTACCGTCTGAAGAAGGTCAAGAACAACAAGCAGCGAGACAACAACGCTGCGGAGGAGGAGCGCAAGAACAGTAAGAGGCGAGGAAGTGACAAGGAGAACGACCAAGAGCCTGTGGATGTTCTCGGGGAGCAGGAAGACCAAGACGTGATCTTTTAGGAAATCAACCTTCTGAAGCTCTTTAGCACGACGAATTGGTGTGATGTCACAGGTCTTGAGCGGTCGATCCCATCTTTCCGGAGCCAGACTGTTTGTTAGGTATGTAATATCCCGGGCGTGCGTTCCGTTTGCCGTGCCCTCGAATGAGCAATGCATTGATCATTGTCTCTGGTACACGACCTTCATGGGCTTGTTGTCGTCCCCGAGATTCATCCCAGCCGTAGATTCCTTTGCATTGATAGCACCAGCCTCGGCCTCGTACTCAACGAAACCGATGCCTTTCCGGCCCGGCACCAAGCGGACCTCTCTGAAGCCTTCAAATCTGCCAAAGATGGCAGTGAGACCATCCACGCCGTATTCATCCGGCAGATTCTGTACGAACAAGATCTTGTTGGGGGGCAAATATTCTTCGGGGATGACCGCACCGGCTGCTGGATTCGAGGACTTGAGTCCAGCTCCTCTTGCTGCTTTGACCGGTCGCGCCACGCTCGGCTCCACCCCTGCTGCTGGTCGCTTGAGCTGCTTCGCCAGTTCGACCGCTTCAGCTGCTTGCTTCCTCTCTGATCGGCGTATCAGTTACTTATGCCTGTCATGCACACCGTGTTGCATACCTTTCTCAGCAAGCCTCCTTCGCTTGTGTGCCTCAAGATCCTCTGTGCTACCTTGTCTTTGTACTGTCGCATCACTTTTCGTTTTGGCATAGTCCAAGACCATGGGTTTGTCGAATAATTCAAACCCCTGGATTTCATCTATGGCCTTTTCCGCGGCCTCCACTTCATCAAAGACGACGAATGCTTGACCCTTTGCCTTGAGATTTTTCTTCGCCACCAGATCGATGATGTTGCCATATTCAGAGAAGATTTCGGACAAGGCTTCTTTGAGCTGATCAGGCTTGATGCGCTCTTCAAGGTTCCTGATCTGCAAACAGTCAGCTACCTCCAATGATTCTAGAGTGAGAGCACATCACGTAAACACTATCACCTCGTCAGCATTTCCATCCGAGCAATGCAAAGTGGGATTCATACGTAGCATTCGGCGGATTAGTTGTGCCCTGTTGGGGTGCCGTTGCAGCCATTTCTTCTACAGTGGAACCCGGCCCAAGCGTCGAAGGGAGCTGTAAATGTGGTTAAGATGTAAACAATGGCTTGGTATTCACGCTAAGATTTACCAAAAGCCGTTCCCGCGAAACAATACGTATTCTTTCGTATCAATTTGCGGACGAAGTTACGCCAAGTTGGAATTTTATATCTCTGCATATCATGGTGCAATGTAGTGTTCCAGCTTGCAAGGAAATGCATACCATTGAGGCTATTTCTATTGTCTTTAAGCCAGCCAAGTATTGCCTTTGTGTTCTGGCATGTGCCAGTATAGAAAGATGATGTAAGTGAGTCATGCGTCTCCATTGTCAAGAAATGGTGAATGTGTCGATTTATTCCTCTTTCAATTCAATGGCGCTCGGTTTCCAACCTGTACGTCTTCCATCCGCGTTATTCAACCATGAAGCCTTTGATATCTCTGAATGAACAAGAATCCAAGTTGCGCGAATTGTTGCTCCAGACTGCCGAGTATGTCGGTAAGACCCAAAGCTCGCAGGCACCGGAATTGCGCTTCACTGGAGGATGGGTGCGCGATAAACTGTTGGGTTCGACCAGTCATGATATAGATATCAGCATCGACAATATGACGGGCTTTCGTTTTGCGAATTTGATCAAAGAGTATCTTGAGCAAGGCGAAGGGCGCTTGAGATATGAGCCCAATACACTGGGGGGGTTGGCAAAAATCGAGGCAAACCCGGAGAAGTCAAAGCATCTCGAGACGGTCACCACACATGTCTTTGGTCTCGACATTGATCTGGTAAATCTCCGCAAGGAAACGTATTCCGAGACCAGCCGCAATCCAACCATGGAGTTTGGCACTCCGCAAGAAGACGCCATGCGACGGGATGCTACAGTCAATGCGCTTTTCTATAATCTATCTTCGACTGCCGTTGAGGACTTCACAGGCAGAGGTCTGCAAGATATGGAACTGAAGGTCATCAAGACGCCTTTGCCAGCATTACAGACGTTCAAAGACGACCCGCTACGGATGCTCCGTGCTGTGCGTTTTGCGAGCCGACTCGGCTACGACATTGATGCGAACGACAAGAAAGCCATGCGTGACGAGATCATCAAAGAAGCGCTCAGAGTGAAGATCAGTCGCGAAAGGATAGGCACCGAGATCATAAAGATGTTGAAAGGTACGTATCTGGACTCGGCCACTGAGACTGATATTGCTGAACTTTGTCCAGGACCTGACCCGCGTTGCGCATTGGGTTTGATCGACCATTTGGGCCTCTACCAAACAATCTTCACCGATCCAACTGTGTCGGTCCCTTCGTCCCCTGACCAGTCAACCTGGGCGGCCGCTTTCGGGACGCTTCATGAAATCCTCAGATCTCAGGACTCTACTGCGCAGACGGCGAAGACCTTGCAAACGATCAACAGATTGCTTGTCCGTGATAAGTCTGACCGTTATCTTGCTTGGACTTTGGTGTGCTTTGTCCCATGGGCGGAGCTTCTGCCCCAGACCCTGTCCAAAGCATCATCGAAGAAGTCAGCCTCCTATGCTGGTCTCGCGGCTCGTGAAGGCATCAAGGCGGACAACAAAATTTGTAAGATCGTCGATGACGCTGTCACTTATCGGCACGAGGTTGTGTCTTTGAAGGACTCCATGCTCAACTCGGAGCCTCTGCTATCTTCGCGCAAACGGAAAGCGGCTGCAGTGGGCCGCGAGGTTCACGGCATGGCCATCAGAGCATGGGGCGTTCACTGGCGCACCATCGTCATGTTTAGCCTACTGCGGGAGGTGAGCAAGGCGACAAGTGAGGAGCATAGAGGCATCCTTCTTGCACAGTACGCTACCTGGGTTGAGCACTTGCAATCTCTAGGCTTGTTGGACGTGGATAAGCTCAAGCCGCTAGTCGATGGAAACCAGATCAGTCAAGCGTTTGGTGGTGTTAAAAAAGGGCCATGGATGAAGAAGGCGATGGACATTGCTATGGAATGGCAACTCCGCAATCCAGAGGCCACTGATCCAAACATGGGGTTGCAGGAGGTCGTAGAGCGGAAGAAGGAGCTTGGCTTTGGCGAACATTAAGACCTGATATTGTTTAGGAATACCCGACAACGGCGTCGATTGAGTAGCAGATTACCAGCAGGTGACTATCTCATCGCAAAGTAGACACCTGATCCTAAGATATCGGTGGAGCATAGTCCTGTGTCCCTGATCGGATGTAGTCAACTCTTCGTCGGTATCAAGTTAGCCGGCTACTCCAAACTCCATCAAGGCTGAAACTCGTGACTCTTCTCGACACTCAACAAGCGCATTACTGATGGTTCGAAATAATGGTGCTGTTCCAGGAATAGCTGCCTTTGAAGAATACTTGTAATGCCGTAGTCATCATGGACAGCGAGGGTCTTTGTGCAGAAGTTGGTAGTGGTTCAACTACTCCCACACGGAATCTGGATCCGAGCTTCGTCCGTGACCGGAACCACACGCTCGATGAAGTGTTAGATGGATTTGATCTACAAGGAATAAGGACAGACTATTCTAAGGTATGTTTGCTTAGATCGTCATCGCTACGGGAGACCATTGTTCGCAACAAGCTGATGCTCTCTGAGGCAGGCGCTTCAGCAGATCTCGGTACTGCACAATTTCTTAGCCTGGCAACATGAGCAAAACGTTACATATGAAATCTTGCCTGAGGCTGCTGCTCGTATCTCGGGCTACGTGGTTAAGATTACCACTCCGCCTACACCATTCGCTGAGCAGGCACCGTATTTCACAGGTACCGGGCTTCGGTATCGCGGTCTTTTCTTCCATCAAAACTGACATGGGATCCAGAACGCAAACGAAGTTCGTCCCTCGAGGAAGTGGCTGTATTCCACCAACTGAGCTATTACGCGCTATCATGCCTTTCTTTCATCTTCCTCCAAGTGGGAGAGGGCGAGGTAGCTTCAGTCGCGACAAGTGTGGCTGCTTTCACGGATCCGAACGATCTATGGACGCCAACAAAGACTCACGAGGTAGCTTGCAAGCTCATCCATCAAATAGCCACTTCGCACAGACATGCGCGCATGGAAGAACTGTTAAGCGCAATTTTACGAGACAGCGTCAAACCGGCCTTTGCCAAAACCGAGAACACAAAACTCACCCAAAATGCACGGAAAGCCATGCATCCTGCACATTCCCGCACCGTTGACACCGGCGACGACGCTGATCAGAAGCCATGGAAATATCGAGTCGTGCAAATTCCCACGGTTTTCCGGTGGGTCCTACTACAGCTTCGAGGAACGGATGTGAGTGGCTGCCAACTCAACTTACGATGCTACATCTGATGGTGACTACCAGGCCCGATTCATTGCAGATCACTGGCCGTTCTTGGTCCCTCCTATTCTTGCATTGATCGATGACTCGTCGCTCAAATACAAAGCTGCTGGCTGTGCAGACCTAGTTATTCTCCTCCACTCATGCCCTGTTGATGTTCTGGAACGCACAGGACTTGGAGAGATCTTCGAACATGCCATAATGCCTTGCCTTATGTACCTACCAACTTTGACAGAAGAGGCAGAGTCGCTCGTGTTACTCAGTGAGGCCTATCCAGCTCTCTTGGGATTGGCGGCCTTGCGGTTCCCTGGACGTGGACAGCGACTCCATCAAATTAAGGCTCTTGACCGAATCATGCGATACGGAGTCCTGAGCGGCTTTTCTCATGCTGCAGAGCACGTTAGAATAGCAGAATTCCTGACGAAGCAGCTCATTGAGCTGATAAGGGGTTTGGGCATCGATACCGCAAAGCATCTCAAGGTATCTTCTCACCTTGCCGTTAGCTCAAGACAGATTGGCTAATTCATCCTCCATCAGAATGTTCTGGCACTTCTCTCCACAAGCCTCGCTGACCCTTTTTTAAGTGCATACCCGCCGTTGTTGCTTGCTACAGCGCAAGCGCTCCAGCACTTGATTCTTGCCTGCTGGCCGCGGATGGCAAGTACCAGAGGCGAAATGATAAAACTTCTTACGCTGGCTTGGTCGGCCGCGGAGGAACTCTGTGCTTCATCCTCTGACCTCGCTGGTATACAGGAACAGCTCGAGACAAGTCTTTCACTCCTGATCACCAGTGTGGGCATTGGGTGCGCAACATTTACCGATGAACTCGATAAGCTTTCCAAGCAAGATGCTTGCTTCCGCAGACTCTTACAGGCCCAGCAATAAATGAAGCTCAGGAGCGCGGCGTCATCAAAGCATCATCCGCACAGTCGCCACTAGCAGGGGGAACCAGATCATCAATGCTTGCCAGACGGCAGATGGGCCCTCAGGTATCAACCCGCTGTTTGAATAATGACTTGCCCTTGACCCATTGTCGGTATGCTTTGTACCTCTTCTTGGCTATGTCGGCGTCGCCAACCGTGAGAGGATCATCACCCACTTCAAGGAATTCAACAAAATCAGCCAGATCATCGTCTGCCACGCGCATCTCAGCAGCAAACCCAGCAGCGGCCCCCTCGACGTAGCTTATCAACTCTACGTTAGGGTCAGGCGGTAAATCTGCTGACACTACCAGGGGCAAATTGAGAGGGTGATCGATATAACGTTCGTATTCCCGAGCTTCACTCAAGGCAACGGACGGGTTGAGAGAATGATTCACAAATTGATCAAGCGTCCATTGCGTAGCAGCACTCTTCTCTTGCAAGGACTTCTTTTCTTTGCCGTTTTGCATAGGCGGTGGAGACGTCTTGGTATCTTGGGACGGGCTGAATAAAACGTCTTGATGCGAGCGGGGCTGCTCCAGTTGATTCTGCAACCATGCTGGTAACGCATTGGCTTTCTTTGCGACTTCTTTGGCTTTAAGGCGGTCCGTATCAGCGGCTGCATCCTCTGCTTTCGGATGATTGCCTGAGACCTGCTTCTTCGCCTGTTCCTTTTCCGGAGACTGGCCTTCATGTCTATCACGGACGCGAAAAGGGCTGAGGTCATATTTCCCATCCCGCGTCGCTTTGAAAGGTATGTACCTCAGGGTGGAGTTCATTTTGTAGGCGAAAATCTTGGTAAAGGAAGAAAGAGCAAGAGGACGATAGTATTCGTCCCAATAGTCATCGTAATACGCTAGAGGCTTCCTATCAGACACATGCTGAGGCTGTGTTATTCCGGATAGTGCACGGCTTTCCAAGTGGCCTGGCGTGTACCAACGAGTGTATAGCTTTTGAGTATTAGCGGCCCACGCTCTCGGGTGTGCGTGGTGAAGGTAGTAGTCAGTCGACAGATCCCATAACATTGGCTGCCCTTGCACATAGCTGTAATTGCCCAAGAACAGATTGTACACTTCTTGGCGTTGCTTGTCGAGGAATGAATTGTTGTAATATCGCTTGAAACTTTCAACCATGTCGCGCGAGTGGCTAGTCCATTGGTTGATCTTACGGTAGGTCTCCATTGTGTTCACTAGATGAGAGCCGCCATATTGTATCGCGATCGTGTCCCCATGATCATGAAACATGTGGGTAAACAGGTTGACAGCGTCCGTGTCGTACTCAATGGTGTTGTCCTCAATGACACCCAGCGCGTGTAACTGGTGGCCCAGAGCTCGTTTTCCGATCACAAATTGAGCCGCATTCGTGCGGTCAAGGCAGTCGATACAATTAGTCCTTGCGACTCCATTCTGCAGCTTCACACTGCTCGACTGATCGCAGCCATTTTGAAAGAACCCAGTCGATTCCATGACGTCCTCGGCAATTGAATCTAATGTTCCAATGACATCTTGGTCTCTACTCTTTGACGCGCGGCTCATGTCCCATGCTCTGTATTGAATCTTCTTCCCCACCGGCAGAGATTGGTTGAGGTACTTGATGGCATTGGAATACTCGTGCAACAGAATGGATTCCCGAGGCGTTCGCTCGCGCGCTTTGACTAGGTTCAGCACATACACAGGCGCTCCATATCTTTCGAAGAGGTTGTCGAAGTGCAGTGCTGCAGCTGTATAGAATGGGTCGACGAGATTCAACTCAATGTCGGGCTTTGGAGATACACCCGAGTTGTCCTGAGTCCAGTAGAGCGGGATACTGCCACGATGCTGAACGTAAGAGGTATAATTTGGATTGGCGTATAGCTCAGGTCCAGGGGCATGGAAAGAAGTCGTGAGCATTTCCGACACAATTTGTTCTGTTTCGACGTCATTGGCAACGTATCCCAAATCATTCGCACCACGTTTCAGGAAACGAGCACCAGCAAAGAAGCGTGAGCGTCTGGCGATGATGGTGATGTGGATTATCCGGCCGTAGACTGATAAAGTTGCTTGATCCACAAATCCATGGATGAGTGGAATGCACCAGTCATAGGCATTCTTCAGAACCTTTGACGCGGGCTCGAGAAGGTGGTGATTCCAGACGAACATGGAATTATAGTTTCGCAGTGGAAGGCTGATTGAGCCATCGTTCAAAGACTGACGCTCCCGCAAAATGTTGTTCTGTAATGTTCGGGTAATGTCATAAGAGTAGCTAAAGTAGAAGGACCTTGAGAGGTCCAGATTGTTGAGAATGCCGACGAAGCGAGCTTCTTCGCTGTCAAGAGGCTTGAACCGAGAGGACGAGGAGTTCGTTAAGGGGATCAAGCTTGTTCCATCTACCTGGTATACGTAGTGGCCTCCAATGATGGCGACCTGGCTCCTCTTCGTGATTAGAAGCATATAATAAGCACCCGTAAACCGAATGAAACCCAATAAGCCCCAGCTACTGCATTTCAGCTTGAGTCCGCCGGAAGCCTTGTTACCATCATCAACAGCATTCAGCAATTGTTGCATCTCTTTCTTCGTGTATACAATCTCGTCTTCTACAACACTCAGACGTCCTATGTCGGCAGTTCGGTCGATCTTCAGTATTCTATATCTCCGTTCCAAAATGTCTCCTCCTACCAGGTAAAGCCTTGTCGAGGTTTCGTATAAAGAGAATCTGTGTATCTCACGAACCCCGTCTTCTCCAACCTTCTGGTATTGCGCACCTTTGTTTCTCCTACCCGTCGAGTTCGGACTCGTGCTTCGTGGGAACGATTTTGGTATTGTAGAGTCCTCCTCGTCGTTTTCGTCGTCTAAGACCGGCGGCTTGCCTTCAAGCTTTTGAGCTTCAGCGGCATCGTTCGCAAGGCGTGGAAAGGTAGCAGCTTTGGCGGAGGTGGCAGATTTTCGCCCATCCCGTATTTCTGCTTGACTGGATAGATAATTCGGATCCCCTAGGAAGACTTTGGAAGCCTCATCCTCGTGGTCGGTCACCGCGGCCATCAGGATTGTAACGTCTATCGATCGAAATGATGCGATCCTTCAGCTAAAATGCACGGGCTTGGACAGCCATGGAGCATCTGAAGGTTCTGTAGCACCCGACCGAAAGCGTTTCCTGGAACGGAGGCCTACCATCCTTCGGTATTTGGGATCTTTTTGGTCATCAGATCAGGATCAGAGAGGACTCGTCCATTACTATGGTCCCTGAAGTGTCCGCTACCTCGGGTCATGGCGTAGCTGTTGAGATCGCAGTATATGGTACTGACCAAGCATTTAGCTTTATTTGAAAACTCAAGCGTGGACCTGCCGCCCCAACAGCGACGTTGCTTTGGACGCGATGAACTTGTAAAAGAAGAATCACACTCGACAGCAGCGCATGATCTGGACGAAGCCCAATTAAAGCAATCGGGTGTTCCCGCCCCGCAGCCCAGGGGGCTTAGGCTAAAAGGATCCCTCGGGTGATGGTGATGCCATGCGAAGCTCTGGGAAAGAGACAGCAACCAAGTTAAGTCGCAGTACTGTATGAATCTTATTCTCAGAGCAATGACAGACTACTGATCCTCCTTCTCCATGGCTTGCTGTAAAAGCGCCCTAAATTCTGGTCCGAGAAGCTCGACAGTCCTGGAACTGGACGGTGGTAGTCCTTCTGGCCATGAATAGGTACCATGAGAGCCGACAGTATCCCCCTTTTTGGCGCCATCTGTGTCTACTTTGTTTGCCATTTTCACACTTTGGCTTGCAGCAACACGAACTTGACCTTTCGGTGACTCGGGAGTGACGGTCGAAGCGTTGATCAGCCATTCCCATTTAAACAAGTACTCTCCGGGCCCTATGAATGTTCCAGACTTGTTCTGTTGCTCATTGATAGTAACCTGTTGAAAGGACTCTCTGCTTTCTGCTGCTTGTCTAGACAAAAGCTCAGCATGCGCATCCAGTTCACTACGCACTACTTCTCTTTCCTCCTTTCCAAGACGTCTGAAAAGCGAATGTAGATCCTCAGAAAGATCTCCTGCAGCACCCTCAACTGATGCTACGTGGCTTCTTGCTTTATACTGAGACATTGCCAATCCCGTATATCCACGATACCACTCTGAGAGTTCTGGTCCATTTTTGAGAACCTGATGAATGAATCTGTGGGAGCTTGGCGCGTGGGCTCTCATCAGTTTCAAGAAATCTTCGACTCCTGGCGGTGACGTCCTCTCAAATTTTCCATCCATCCTCGAAATCCGAATCAGGTCCGTCAAGAAGGATTGCATGTCTGAGACGCCACTACTCAGGTCTACCGCTTTATGTAGCGAGCGTATAATAGGTTCGTACGCGCTGACTAACGTGCGAACGGACGACGTCAAGAGGTCGGGGTTATGATGACACAAAACATCAATCAGCTCTTGCCTGTCTCTTATCGAGAGTTGAATGGACAGGTAGTCCAAACACTCAGTATGCGCTTGCTGAGAAAGCTGCAGAGGGAGATCGCTGGCAGAGATGATTGCAGAGACGATGGAGCAAGATTCTCGCTCTGAGAAAGTTGCGTTAATGCTTGCTCGCAATCCAAGCAACAAGGGGCCTACCACTATACTGTCGTATTGCTAATTGTTCAACACGAGGCTTCATGCAGTACTCGCGGAGAGCCAGGAGTTCGACTTTAGAAGGTGAATTACTGCCGTGTTCGATGGCTGATGCCCTCTTTTTGAGTATATTGTTGTCCCAGCCCAAAACTGTCGAAATTATGCTTGTCCTTATGAGCTAAGGAGATCTTCAAGTTCTAGGGAACACTCACTACTGAAGTAGGTTCATACCCGAATCGGATGTTGCACCTCCGAGCCAGCTGGTAAAGGTTCCCACGTTCATTTTGGCAAGGACGATTTTCACCATGCCATTTAGCATAGAGGCGGCATTCCCTACCTTTAGCGTCTGGCGAATCATGAAGTACGGCAACATATCATTAGCTCTGATTAGAAGAGGTAGCATGCTCTGCCCCCGTGGCGATATGATGAGTGTGTAATGCACGAATGAGGCAAGTCTGTAGCTGTTAGATAAAATTGACTTACACCGGCAGTGCGGATTGTACCGGGGGAGTTAGAACACGAACATGATAAGGACGTATTCATGAGCTTTCTGAACGCAGGACTCATGCTGCGATAGCTGGTCCGTTTGGGATGCTTTGGCAAAAAGTCTATCAAGCATGTCTCCATAGAGAGTCTGATGAAGAAAGTCCGTCCATGCCGCCTCTAGATCTTCGAATGCACCGGGATCCGAACAGGGTCTGATTGAATCTTTGCATGCTGTAAAGCCACCAAGAACTCCGCGAGAAACCGCCTCTGCCAGCGAGGCTACAGCTGTGGAGAGGGTTTTTCGTATTCCGATGGATCCTTTGTCGTAGCTTTCGCTAAGATTGGCGTCTGCCAGGGCGATTGCAAGCTTCGGTATTCCGTCGCGCCAGAAGCTAGGATCGACATCGCGAAGTCCAGGAAGGACCAGGATGAACCTTTTCAACAAAAGCTGTATCAAGGGAGAGCTTGCTTCGTGACCATTGAGGTTTTGTCCAAAAGGCTGCCCAAAGGCTCTGATGCTGGTCGAAATTTTGAATGATTCGATCTCGCTATATGCTTCATGGTGCGTCAGAACATCGAGAAGTGCATGGAGCTGCCTGGGCGTAAGGTCGTAGCTATCTGATTCTCCCATGCCAGCGACCTTTTGAATAATGATTTACCAAAAATGCCCTAAAGGTAAACCGTCTTATCTTATACAGAATGATCTAAAAAAACTACCGTTTGTAAAAGTTGAAATCACACTGTCTTCACTCTTCATGAGTGGAGATGTAAAGGTGTGGAAAATCGATATACCCGAGTTAACGTCGCCGGCTAAATTTTACCTTGGAACCTATCGCGTTTCCCTCCGCGAGATTACCCCTATATGCAAATTTGTTGGCCCTTTCTGTATTTTTCAACTTTTTTTTTTGAAGTTTTTATTAAAACCACGTTTCTATCTTGCGCTTTTTAAACTATATTAAAATAAATAATCCTAATTTTCCTAATATGCAGAATCGCTTATTTAAATCTAGAAAAAAGAATAAGACTTTTAAATAAATAACTGGTAATAGTTTAATTATACGTTTTATATTTGAAAAACCCGAGTTTTGGTGGGGTATCAAAGTAAAGTAGGGTAATTACGGGCTTCGTAAATAAGGAACCCCGGAAAATTCGTATTATAC
This sequence comes from Ramalina intermedia, assembly GCA_003073195.1. Lineage (NCBI taxonomy): Eukaryota > Fungi > Ascomycota > Lecanoromycetes > Lecanorales > Ramalinaceae > Ramalina > Ramalina intermedia. The sequence goes on from PEKF01000120.1 coordinate 28,611, forward strand.
GTACTTTTATATAT
>PEKF01000123.1:0-28144 GCA_003073195.1 Ramalina intermedia
AAAATATATATTATTTCTTTGATTTTATTTAAATTCCTTAATAATTTCTTTAATATAATAAAAGCGAAAAAAACCTTTTAAAATCAAAATTTAAAAGATTTACCTTTCTTTAATTAATTTATAAAAGAAATTATTTACTTCCGAAATTATATTACCGCCTTTTACGAATATATTACTATTTATTTTAACGATAACGACGTCGGTATTAACCTCTAAACGGTGGTATATTATAAAAAAGTTATTAAGAATATTTGGTCAATATATTAATTAATAGGCTGTAAATAGAACGAGTATTGACTCCGTATAAATAAATTTTACTATAAATAAGGCCATAAGTCGATTTATAAATAATTCCAGTATTTATAGGCAGTAATTATAGGAGAAATGAGTGGTTTTGGTAAGGATTTTGGTGTACGGAGGTGGGCACTAAAAGTCCTGGACAACGCTAAAACTCGTATTCTCTGTTATCTATCTCATCTTGTATTTTAGAATTTTTATGGTTTTTTACTTGGAGCTTACAGCGATAGCCCTTAAAGCGTGGCCTAGACCTGCTTAGGCGCCATGGCCAAAGTATGGCCTCAAGGGGCTCCCCCGAGGGGGACCAAGCCCCGGAGCAGGACGTAATATAATCGATACATATTGTTTACAGCTCAGAATAGATAACAGTAACCTGCAGATTTTAGCGTTGTCCAGGACTTTTAGTGCCCACCTCCGTAGGTGGGTGAGTTCTTCAGCGAAGCTTGCCAAATCCAGTTAGTTTGGCCCCTCATTAAAAACCTCCCGGAGTAAGTTTCTGGTAGAAGCTCCCAACCCTTCCTCGCCTTGACGGTATTTCAACAAGCAGCAATTGAATATGAGGGATCACGAGTTCTTTTTCGTATTTCCCTTTACCCTCCACCGAGAGAAACCCAGCGGATGTCTATGCTATTGTGAAAAAGTACCATGTGTGGCTACTGGGAAATGATATCCCGAAGCTCTTCTTCTAGTACTCTGGCACTGTTCGAGCTCTTGTTCGATCTTGAGCGTCGTCGAGTACGTTGTACCGTTGGTGTTTTGATCGCGGTCAATAATGTGTGCCATCACTATACCGAGGTCTCGTAAGAACCATTCATCGCTGTGACGATCGGAGTCATTAATTCTCGAACTCAATGGAAATATTTGAGAGTCGAGAGTGGCGTAAGGCAATCCCAAGATAAGAGAGACCCTCCTGTCTCTCTGCCATAATTGTGATCAGATAGCAATCCGACACAGAGATCGCTCGGAATGGATTTCCGCGTCAGTCCTACGTTGCAAGCCTAGTAGCTGAGCAAAACCGACCGCTCGACGAAGAATCAGCCAGACCTTGCGCAGGCAGCCGCGATTAATGTGGAAATCCGACAGTAGAATCATGCATTCCAATCCACTCAAAGTGCCGGCAGGACCATCATCCTCACCCAGCAGGCTCTCAGCAGCAGCCAGATAGGTTTCTTCCAACCTGTTCAACGGCGCCAGGAGGTTGATCTCTGTGCTACCCAAACCAGTGCGCAGTTGTTGGATGTACAGTGCAAGGCAAAGGACTACCTTGACTGCGTTCGTCACGTTTTCCGAGTACAGACACCCATAGATGTGGTCCCGTAGTCGCTCAAGCGATGCATTTGACACGGTCCCCAACCCATCTGGAAAGGCTCCGCTCCATATGTTCAGATTGGACTGTCCGGCTCGAAGTAGGGCTATGAGTTCTCTGGAGTTGAGAATTTGCCCTCGCAACATCCGGAGGCTGCGTTGCGCTGGTTCGTCCACCACAAGCAAGTCTACATGAGCACTTTGATAGCTGCCTTGCGGGTGGCCATCTCGCCTCTCACCCACATGGATGTCTATGAAAAGACTCTGCAACGGCTCATCGTTGAAAGCCCAATGTTTTCTCAGTCGTGCCTCGGAAAACCTCAATTGAGATTGTCTGGTTTTTCATGTCTCTTCGCATCAACATTCTGGGCTTTGGTGGCAAGGGGCCTCTCCCCACCTGGGCTGATGTCTTCGCACGGCTCCTGAACGACTTTTTCAGGTCTGCGACTGCCGAATAAACCATCATTGCTGGAGTGGTTGTACATCATTTGATCGACAACGCCTTCGAGCTCGCGGACGCGGTCTTTAGTGCTTTTCCTTTAGCTTAGATCAGGCGATCTCGACCTGCGGAGCTCTTCATCGGTGCACCGTAGGCCCCTGGCCAAGCAAGCATTGCACTTGCGTGCGTGAGATTCAACGACGTAGCGAATCTTCCGCCTTCGACATTCAAGGAGATCAGATTTGACGAGAGATCCTTTGGGCATGAGCTTTTTTCAAGGATTCTCGCTGAGAATTTCGGACATCTTGTTCAGTGAGCTGACAGAGCAAGGAGGCTGGTCGTACGTCAGAGCTGCGGCTCTCCCTTCAGAGGGGCATGGCAGGTGGTACAAGACATCTGCCTTGACCCCGTAAGTCTCGAGCATTGTATCTCCTTCGGGGGTTTAAATGCGTACTCGCGGACTCTATGAGCTGGAAACGTCTGATCAATGGTTTGCAGAGCAGGAGATTTGGTCACGAGCGATGAAGGGACAGACATCGTCGAGTCGTTGGGTTCAAAAGAACCTAGTGGCCAATCCACGGTGCCGGTTCATCCTGGTTGCTGAAGAATCCATGTTGTTCAGATGACAATGGTCAATCCTGCACGGCGACGGAGGAGCGAGACGACCACCAAAGAACTGGTCGTGCGTTGGCTGCTTATACAAAGTCTAGAGGAATTGCGGCGACCAAGGGCGATGGCGTTTCTGCTCTTAATCGTTACCAAAATCGATCAAATTGGCATGAATATATGATATAGATCTGTGAATCACTCGGAAGGTCGCGGAATGATACGTTACATCGGCTTCGCGTTCTCCATGCTCAGCTGAGCCTTATGACAAATAAAGAACAGGCCGGCTGGAGCAGCTTTAACAGCTAGACATAAGTTGAATTTGGTCGAGAGACCGCGTCGTAGTGCCTTCGTGAGATTATACAGCAAATTGCTCCCCTAGAGCCGTGGAGCTATCGATCATGATTGTTTCGACAGAAAGTCAACATTCAAGTCACCATCTTGGACCCACCGATGCTTCAGACTCATGTATGTTTTGTCAACCAGAGTCTTCTCCCTATCGTCCTGCCAGGGTTTTCACTTACCAAACTCTCTGACTTTCACCCCATCTCAATCCTTTGGCTTTGCCTATTGTCCGGCTGCCCCAGAATAGCTATCCTGAATCTTTCGCAGGTCATTGACCAGCAATTCTGAAACTGTCGTTATATTAAGCTGTCAGTGTTGATCTCCCTTGTAACCTCAGCGGCTCCATTACCACTTTGGTATAGGCCCCAGTTCAAAAGACGCGGCTTGTCGTGTTTCGGTAGCCACAGGCGCTTCGGAGGATTCTTGCTGACCCGGTGTCGGGGCAAATATCTGTTGATACTTGTCCACTGCTGTCCACGACGGATCCCTTTCATTTCTGACAGCCTCAAGTAGCCAATTATCCCATCCGTCCCGTTTATACCATCCTGTCATCATTTCTTCGAGCCAACCACCGTAAGATGTTTCTTGAACAGCATTACATAACGTTCGCACAAAGTGAGATCCTCTTTCACTCTCGCTCAAGTCAGTACTCCCTCGGCCGACGACGCGCCATTCCTCGGAAGATAGAATGACTTTGTAAGGATTCAAGCCTTCGGGTCTGCTTACCAAGATCCCCAAAAAGCTGCACAAAGTGGAGAGAAAGACCCGCGCTTCCAATGACGACTTGCATGGTCCATGTACATGATGCTATGAAAAGCAGCGCAATGAAGAGTAGCATGGGGACCAAGGTGCTGAGGACTTGATATAAGGACTGACTTCCTATGTAAGAGTCAAAGTCGGCCCAGTCTCTTGAGTAGAGCAGAGCAGCTACGGCTTCAGTGCATGTGATCACGACGAGCGCCCCTGTTGGAGTACATAGAATAACCTCGCTTTCCGATGCGCTCTTGTTCGTCAGATCACGGTTTCAAGCGGCTTTCCCACCCAATTGGCTCAAAGAAATTAGAAAAATGCATTCGGCATCCAAGGACGACACGCATTGCTTGGAGGCTTGCCTTCGATGGCGGATCGCCCTAAAACCCGGCTTGTCCATTTATGAGCAAGTCCCCCGGCAAAGGAGGAAAGAAACATTAGTAATAGTGCAGTAAGTGCCAGTCCATCCGCTAAAACTATCGAACAGACTACGAGGCCGGCAATCACAAGGGTAGAGGCAACAGCTGAAAGTTCGAAACGGGCGTAAACATTGTAAACGACGATAAGGATCCGCTCATTTGGACCAAACAAGCCGGAATTTCCGTTGAACCTCCTTGCGCCCTGTAATGAAAGACTCTGTCAGAGGCGGTATTGGATCTCGGGTATGCTTGCGTGCATACTGGGCCTCCATCTGATGTCATAGACTCTGCATTCATTGGGCCTCGGGTCCTCTTTTGGATGCAGACAGTCAGATGGACGGTGCAAAGCAGTGGAAGTAGCGAAATTTGGCCATGTCCTGGCGATTGCTGCCGGAAGGTTATTGGCCGTCTACCAGAAGCTCGAGAAACCATAGGCGTGATTTGCGCGACTACACAGAGCCATGAGGCTGTAAGGCACGAGACTGGGTACCGCACACGACTGAATATACCCAGAAGTATGATGAGAGGCACGCTGATGTCGAGCTTTAGGGAGTGTGGAGTGGCATCAATGCCGTGCGGATGGCACTAGGATGCCATGGTTGATATATGATTTATTACATACAGCCTCAAAACTTCTAACTACTGCGCCGCCGTAAATACCTGATTCCGGGCCGAGGGGGCCATCGGCATAACCCCGGGTACTTCAAAATATCACTGATGGTGGGAAACCTCATTTTTGGATCAAGTTGCTGGATTGTAGAAGAGGGGTCCTGTCAGTCAGATCTAAGGATCGACTCAGCTTTGATACCAACCCAAGAAAAGGATGGTACAGAGCATTACGATTTAGGATGAAAGAAGATCAGCAATTGTCGGATCCGTCACAGCCATGCTCCGAAAGGTAGTCGCGCAAGCTGTACATCTGATGCCATTGCAACAAACTCGGTAGGATCCCTTCGAAAAGATTCTGATATTCCATCGCCTGGGAGAAGAGTCTTGCGCAAGATGACGGCTGCTGCACAACCAATCACATGGGAGCCTGAGGTTGCAATTCTCTCAGAGCTCGCGGGCTACCTACGAGATGCACTCAGTGCTCATAATCCGGTTGCCCAAAAGAAGGCTACACTTGTGAGTACCTTGAACACGTACGAACCTCATGATATCACGCGCCTGCTGATCTCCCCTCTAGATGCTTACACAAGCAAAGGCCAGTTCAGAGACCGCAAAATACCTGCTCTACATTTTGTCGAATGGAAGAGTGACACAAACATTAAATTTGTCGGCATCCGAGCTCACGCTTGTCAGGAGTTCCGCTGCAATTAATTTAAAGAACCTGGTCAGGAGCAACTTCAAGAACCTTGACGAACCGACCAAGGATTATGTCCGAGCTCATACCATATCCTGCCTTGAAGACGCGAATTCTCAGATAAGAAGCTTGACCGGTACCGTCATCACCGAGATTGTTCAAAAGAGTGGCATTTTGAGCTGGCCTGAGCTTTTGCCACAGTTGTTAAGCATTGCAGCGAATGAAAAAGGTGGCGTCTCGGAGGCCGCCCAAGAGGGATCAATGGGAGCCCTTACCCAATTATGCGAAGATCGTGCCGAAGAGCTTGATCATGATTACGAGGGTCAAAGTCCGCTACAATTCATCATCCCTCGGCTCTTGAAGATCACCAACAGTCCAATCCCTCGTGTACGGGCTCTTACAATCGCTTCCATCAACTCATTCCTTCCTCAGAAATCCGAAACCATCATTAATATGCTTGACGCAATTCTCGACCATCTATTTCGTCTGGCCAGCGATCCAAATCCAGATGTTCGCAGGCATCTGTGCCGATTTTTTGTTCTTGTCGTCGATATACGGCCTGACAGAATACTGCCGCACATGGATGGTCTTGTTACGTACATGTGCCTGCAGCAGAGAAATACAGACGATCCAGAGTCCGCCTTGGAAGCCGCGGAGTTCTGGCTTGCCGTCAGCGAGAACAGCAAAATGTGTCCAGCCTTGGAACCATTCCTGAATAAAATTATTCCCGTGCTCCTTGATAGTATGGTCTATGATGAAGACACGGTGATCAGGCTATCTGGAGATATAGACGACGCCGGTATAGAGGATCGCTCGGAAGACATCAAGCCTCGATTTGCAGCTTCGAAAGCCTCGAGGACGTTCACCAATGGGCAGAAACTGACCTCCGATGACGTCGAAGAGGGCGAGATTGAGGATGATGAAGACGGGGATGTTGAGCCAGAAGACGAATGGAATCTAAGAAAGTGCTCCGCGGCCGCGCTTGATGTTCTGGCGTCGAATTTCCATCGACTAGTATTTGACATCGCACTGGGGTATCTGAACAACAACTTGACGCACACTGAATGGCCTTACCGCGAGGCTGCGGTTCTTGCTATCGGCGCGGTAGCGGAAGGATGCCTCGATGCTGTGGCACCCGCACTCCCTAACATAGTCCCGTACCTTACCTCTCTCCTCAAGGACGACGAACCGTCGGTGAGGCTGATCACTTGCTGGGCTCTTGGAAGGTACTCCGTGTGGGCCCTCAACCTGGGAAGCGAAGGCAGAATGCAGTACTTCACTCCCATGCTGAACGGCATCCTCGGTCGCATGATGGACAAGAACAAAAGGGTGCAGATCGCTGCCGCTTCAGCCTTTGCAAACATGGGCGAAAAAGCAGGCAAAGCATTAGGACCCCACAGCGAGAACATCATCCGCACATTCGTAGCATGTTTCGGAATCTACAAAGATCGAAACATCTTTGTCCTCTACGATTGCGTCCAAACACTAGCAGACCAAATTGGACCCGAGCTCAGGAATCCCGGACTTCTCGAATTACTAATGCCGGCACTCATCAATCGATGGGAGAAGATTTCGGATCAGTCCGAGGAGCTCTTCCCGCTTCATGAATGCCTTGCCTACATTGCAGCCGCTCTGGGGAATGCCTTCGCTCCATTTGCAGGACCGACTTTTGCCCGTTGTATCAGGATTGTTCACGGAAATCTCAATCAATCTCATATGGCTGTGGATGATTCTTCCATAGAAAAGCCCAACAAGGATTTCCTTGTTACGAGTCTTGATCTTCTCAGCGCCATCATTCAAGCCCTCGAGCCATCGCAAAGTGCCGAGCTTGTTCAAAGTGCTCAGCCAAACTTTTTCGACCTAGTCGTATATTGCATCCAGGATCCCAGTAATGATGTTCGGCAGTCGTCCTACGCGTTGCTTGGAGACTGTGCCGTGAATGTGTTTCCGCAGCTACATCCGTCTCTGAAAGCTATACTACCTGTGGCCTTACGGCAGTTGGACCTGGATCATGCTACATCAAGTGATAGTGCGACCGTCTTCAGCGTCATCAACAACGCCTGCTGGTCTTGTGGAGAGATTGCCATGAAATACGATGGGCCGGAAATGATGCCCTATACACTCGAATTGTATCACAAGTTGAAGGCGATCATCGACCAGCTGAGAATACCATTTTCAGTTCGCGAGAATGCGGTCATCGCTATTGGTCGCTTGGGGGTGCGCTCGCCGTCGGTCGTCGCTCCTCAACTGGCTGAATTTGTTCAGCAATTCCTGCAAACCATTGAGCCGGTCGAACAGACAGACGAGAAGGCTCATGCTTTCCTGGGACTCAATTCGATCGTCCGACTAAATCCTTACGGCATGCTCCCACATCTTCTGCCCTATGTGCAGGCCTGTTTGGCATACAGCAAGGAGAGTAAAGGACCTCGCGACCAGCCGGAAAGCATTGGTGATTCCTTTCAGCAGGTTTGTTACTTGTCCGCAGATATGAAGACCATGCTAAATCATGGCCTCCAGGTCTTGAGTGGTTATCAGGCACTGAATGGAGATTATTTTGGACAAGTTGTTCGCAACCTGTCGCAGGAGCAGCAGCAAAGACTAAAAATATCGTACAACTTGGCTTGAGCGTGCCTAGGTCTCACAGCTTCAGGCGCGACTAGTTTTTGATGCCTGTCCGTACGGTTGTTGTCCAGAGGAGACGGCGACAGCTTTGTATAGTGACACAGTATCCTTTTATTGCATCTGGCCTTATCGGAATGCCAGCCTATCGAAGCGTCAAACAATACTTGTATCCCATGGCGCATACGCAACGTGCATAGTGAGATATGCCGCCACACAAAATGCCCTTGCTGATATGGCGCGAAATGCTGCAATGGCTCTAGATCAACGCAATTCTGGCCAGGTTCTACCTTCAGGAAATGAGCGCGCAGACGTTTATAAGTGAATAAGGTGCGCACAAAGACGGGTGCTTGACGAGGATCAAGGCCCGACCTTGTGCTCCGACTCGCGCGATCGAATCTAGGAGTGTTATGTCTCCGGATGGAACATGATTGCAACCTGATTACACATTTTTCGAGCGGCATCAGTACTATCGAACACAGAAGAATTGCCGACTTTGGTACATGGGACAACAGACCGACCACAAATTAGTATGGCAGAATGAATTGAAGCCACCAAAGGGCGGAGAAGCATTCGTGCTTTGTACGTAGACCGCACATCTCGGCGGCGACGGTCACTGATCAGATGTGCAAGGTATCTCGACCGTGATGCAATGATGTGCTACAGCCATGCTCCATCCAGTCGTCATTCCGATCAGACCATAAAGCTCCAACTGCGGCTAACACACTGCTTCTCGATGATATCATGATGCTCGAACAGCCGCGTTACTAGGCTTTATCTTTTCCAGTGTCATTGATGCGTGCTATGGGGTGAAAGGGGTCATGTTGGCCAAAGCGGGGATCGGAAGGACCGGTGATGTGTCGAAGCATGAAGCTGAAAGTCCACAGCAAAAAGTCACCAAACAACATCAATGAAAATAGCACGAATGACAGTGACAAAGAATATGAGATGCTAGCAGATCGAGACCAGGTACCAAAGCCATCTGATAGAGTGTAAGTTAGCTACGGTGTAACTTCGTGTTGCTCAAGCAAGGTCTCGTCGGATCTTGCAGATAGTCATTGAGGCGGTGAACACGGATAACCTCCGGTTACCCGGAAGCCAGACATGATGGGTTCCTCTTTGATCATCGGCATGCGAAGGGTGTAAGTTGACCGCCGTCATCAGGAGTCAATACATTATTGCGAGTCAGGAACATGAGCCTCTGGCCTCCCAGAAAGGATCTAGAGCCGCTTGGAGCCAGTGAAGGTGGCCTGTGAGCGGGAACTTTACCACGAATGGGGAGTCCGGCTGCTCGCTTAGTACTCCGCGTGCGTCACTGCGGCCCTATTAATAGATCATGCATATCAAGAGAGCTTAGCGGAGCCGATGCACAGCCTTCCTCTGAAAGTGAATAACCATTTACAATGCTCCCAATACATGGATTAAGATTGTGAAGACCTGGTCGAATGCGCTTTTTGTCGTCATTGTTGGCCCTAGATGCAGAACTCCCATCCCAGCAGAGTAGCGTGCCCGCCCTCGTATCTTGTACCTTCGGGGCCATCGTATTTTTGGAAGCGGGAGTATGCACAAAGGCGCGGACTGCCCAGCACTCGTAAATGCTTCCTGAAGCCTCCCCTTTGGACGGTATGGTCAATAAGATATGCTTCTATTGGTTTACAGCCGAGGTGCCTTGTCTCCATGGCGTTTTCGACAGCCGCATTTGCCCCAAACAGGACTAGTGTCCGCCTTAGTAGCCTTACTGATGCACAATGAGCCATCCGCAGACCTGGCCTGGTTGTCTATCGAGCAGACGAGGGGAAGGTCTCACTTGCATTTGATGCCCGAATCTTGACGGCGGAGATGACAGTGGAAGTGCTGCTGCTGATGATGATGATGCCGCTGACGATAAGCTACCTGCAGCTGCAACGTTGATGGCTTCTCTCTTGCTACCCTTCCTTTCAGCGGGGTGAGCCGGTTGCACCGTCGAGGGTTGCGCATAATACTACCCCCTTTGGAAGCACACTGAACAATAGTTTATATCTGCTCTAGTCCGAGTCTATTTATTTTGGAAGACAAACGTCCAAGCCAGGCCCAAAGAAGGATCCCTATCATTCGACTTGAGCTCTCTCAGATTCTTCACTAATCGTCGTCCTCGCCAATAATCCTCTTGGCCATTGCCCCGGCATCTCTCCAACTACGAAGATCAAGATTCAAGTCGAGATCCTCAAATTGCTTACGCTCGTTCAAGCAAAAACCGAGGGCATTTCAGCACATTCGTTCATACCACTATCACCTTACTTCCATCGTTACTTCTGGTTTGAGTGACACATAATATTTGCTTCCTGCTCTTCTCATGTAATGCTCAGTCCCTTGCCCAAAGATACTCATCACCAAGCCCAATAGACTTTACAGCGGCATTTCGGCATATCCGGGCGCTCTCCCATTTCTTCCCGTCTCTACTTCAAAATGGTTTGGTAGTCAAGTGAGCATATCTTCGTCTTTGGAAACCTCACAACGACGTAAAATCTCATAGCCAGAATCCTACAACGTCCTCGAACCGGCATACTGGCATGAAAGCATAGGGAAGGCACGTTACCACATAATCTCGTCTCAAAGGATTAGGTACCCGATCTGCTCTGAAGTCATGCCTCCCATCGTCAGTGGTGCCACTCGTAAGAGCCATACCAAATCGAGAAAGGGATGCGCAACATGCAAACGACGGCATATCCGTTGTGATGAGGGAAAGCCCCAATGGTCTGTCTTCGCCTTACAGGTACCGCCGCCCTTGACTGACAAATGACAGCAAGAATTGCGTCAAACACCATGTCAGGTCGGCTCTGAAGCTATCTGGAGGCTTGCGTTGACCCTAACATACTGACAAGTCTTCTTAGGTGTGATTTTATGGATGCCACGCCTCCGGCCGAAGACCAACCTGGCCCTTCAAGGGGTCCGAACCTGCTCTCGAGTCCAAGCATCGAGCGAGAGCTTGAAACATGGCGGACGACGAGTGTCTTTCCCTTTCCAGAGATGCATCTGCAATTTCCTCATCAATTTTCTGGCCTTTCACGGATTGAGCTGCGCCTGATCCATCACATCTGCACCATCTACCGAGAAATGCGGCTTTCAGACTTTGTCGGCTGTACCATTTGGGTGCAACACGTGCCTAGGTAAGCCATACGCTGGGCCAAATCTGTTGGCTCTCCCTGACTTGGGCCACGTTGTAGCTTTATAGATGCTGCGAACGGACACAATTTCGCCATGAGCTCCATCCTCGCCTTTTCCGCCACCCACATGGCGTGGATCACCAAATCCGTCGAGACTAAGAACCTTGCTTATCATCATCGAGGCATTGCCCTGAGTGGCTTGCAGGAAGCTATTGGCGACTTCTCCCAGGACAACTCTGACGCCGTTCTTGCAGCTTCCATCCTCCTTTCATGGCAAGCTTCTGACTGGTTCGTCTGCGCCTGCCTACTCATAGCCACAGGTCCACTGACATAGTCACTGCAGGGCTAGCTGGAATTTCTTGATGTCCGGCATATCTACGGTATCAGAGACCGGTTCAGGGTTCGGATGTATGCTGACTTCCTGTAGGTCATCGGCTCCATGAAGGATTGGAAGTTTCAGTCCAGATTTGCAGCTTTTATCGAGGGTCATCCCTCGTTCTTCTCCAGCAACGCTTCTTCTATCACGTATGACGACCAATCCGTGTTCCTCGCCACGGACGCCTTGCGGGAATTGTCAGCCCGACTTCAAAACGTACACCCAGTAGCTCGTCAAGTCCAAGGCATCCTAGAATTTGCCCATGATTTCCGGTCTTGGAGTACATCGATGCAGAGTGAACAGCTGTTCGAGAAGCTTCAGTCTCTGCGCGCCTGGCTCTTCTGGCTGCCGGTCAATCTTGTGAAGAATAACGACATGGGGACGGCTGCCATGGTCCTGCTCGCGCAACTGCATACTTTAGCGATTGCGATTGACTCCTCACTCCCCGAATTAAGCGGTGCTGCCCTAGGCAGCTTGACTGTACAAGCTACGGGTCAGATCGACATCAAACTCCGTTCAAAGGTGGCGGTCGTCACACCGGGAGAGATGCATCCATCTGAGCTTGATAACCTTATGCATTTTGCTCGGCTGACCTCAGCTCGAAATCAATTACAAGACGCCGTGAGCCAAGGTCTTACGCACCACGGAGGCCAACGACAACAGAGTCCGTACAGCTTTCACCGCCTCAGTGTTGGCTCTCAGCCAGGAACCCCCAATTATCCACCTCCGATAAGCCCTGCTCTTTCCGGATCGATACCCGTCCTTGCCAGCCCCAGCTTCGAAGATCTCAGTTTTCCTCCATCTCCATTCCTTCAATATTCCCACCCAGGTTCCAACAGGACTTCGCAGCTGCTGGAAGCCTCAGCAGTCATAAGCGAGCACTCCTTTGACAACCGATCCCTGTCAGGCTTCAGTCAGCAAGGCGAATCCCCGGCTTATTCTCCGGCCGCCTACTCGCCGGTCTTCCTTCCGGACATGCCAGATGATGAGACTTGGTCATTTGGAGGCCAATCTCCTGGCTACATAGGCGGGTTTGTGTCCCCACTTATGGACACAAGGGAATTGTCCTAACATTCTCATGCAGCGACAGTAGCCACGTTGAGAATGCCGCAAGGGACCCATTACATTGGTTGGATTAAATTACCATTAATCTTGCTACATGACCCCTTCAGCCACGGATCTGGAGGACTTGGTGGATATACCCAAAGAATTCTCGACAAATGGAAAGTGTAAGAGCAGGCGGACATCTGACCTCGGGATCTGGTGGAACAAGTACGCTGAAAGGAGGTCTTTTACTTTGATCTAACGCGCGGGTTTCGTCAGACTAGGAAATACCCCATGACATGTGTAGAGAAATGAAGGGAGATGAGGTGTACGACTATTAGGCCAGGAAGGACTTGTTACAAATCTACTAATGAGATGATGGGTTTGACCAAGAGAGGGAGTCGCGCATGCACAGGTGTAGCTCTCTGTTCAGCCTTCTCGGCATGTTCCTATCGTTCCAATTGAGGGTCGTGGGTCTGCACCCTGAAAGTACGATTAATTTAGCGCGGAAACCTATGGTATTATTTGACGTCATATTGCTTTCGTTTGTTTTCGGCAGCAACAACCAACACGCTGCCTGGAAATGTTTTTTGGCAGCGCCTAGAATGCGATGTCAGGGTGGAACACAATAGAGTCGGATGCGGTAAGTCATATAGTACAGGAGCGTCCTTTTCATCTTGCCTCTCTCTCACGCCTCTGCAGGGGGTCTTCACCTTCCTCGTTCACAATCTTGGGGCGAAGGATGTACAATTCGAAGAGCTCATCGCTCTGGACTCGGAGTATCTGAGGCAGCAGAGGCAGGTCAGATGACGCGCCGCCCGTCTTCTCAAAGCACTGACTTTTCGTCAGTCCTGTGTATGGCGTCATCTTCTTGTTCAAATACCCAACCGGCGAGCAGCCGAATATCGGTTCTATGGATGGCGTGTATGACTACGCAGCCGCCGACGACCTTTTCTTCGCAGCGCAGACAATACAGAACGCCTGTGGCACTCAGGCTCTGCTGTCGGTCCTTCTGAATAAGGCTGATCAGGTTGACCTTGGATCACAGCTTTCAGACTTCAAGGAATTTACTGGCGCCTTTCCGTCCGAGGTTAGCATTCAGCGCCTACTCACACATGGCAACTTGGCAAGCTGGATCATCTCAACTAACCGTTTTCCTCATAGCTGCGCGGGGAAGCACTGTCGAATTCCGAACGTATACGTGACGTCCACAATTCATTTGCCCGCGCATCACCTTTCGTAGCGGAAGGCCAAAAGCCCGCCACGGAAGATGACGACGTGTACCACTTCGTTGCCTACAGCTCAATCAACAATATCTTGTACGAGCTTGATGGGTTGCATCCGGCGCCTATCAGCCATGGGGCATGCACCTTCGACGATTTCCCCGACAAGATTATCCCCGTCCTCCAACGACGGATTGACAGGTATCCTGCCCAAGAAATCCGGTTTAACCTCTTGGCCATGATTCGAGATCTACGCATACGTGCCAGACTGAGTGGAGATGATGACTGGCTTCACCGCGAGCAAGAAAAGCGAAGGACTTGGCAATGGGAGAACGCCTTACGACGACACAATTTCATTGGTTTCATTGGAGAGACGCTGAAAACTGTTGCTCGTTCAAGAATGGACGGTCCACCTGGAGGTTACGAAAAGTGGATCGAGGATGCAAAAGTGAGAACGAAGGCAAGAGTCGAGGAGAGATCTCAACAGAAAAAAGACTAGCTTGACAGGATCACATTGAAGAATGCACCTGGTGGACAGCAACAGGTAGCCTTGAAGGCATCGACCTTGATATGCAAAAGTGCTCTTTACACGTGACGTCACCGACCACGGAGGAGAGTAGATCGGATCTCAATCGTCGTGACACTAAGCCAATAACGGATTGAGTTGAGTAGGCATAGTAATGTTTCCAGTGGAATTCCCACCCGAGCCATCTCAAGCGCATGCGCCTTCTTCTTCGCAGCCTCATTTCGAGTATCATACACCATACTCATCCTCGATTGTCTCTCAACTAGGGCAAGGATTCACATACCCTCTTGATTTAGCTTCTCATGTTGTATGAATGGGCCAGCCTTCCCCATGGCTGAAGTAGCTCTCCAATCCTCTCCCACCTTCACAACGTCATATCACCGTGAGATCTCGCCCCCCACGGACTATATGTCGCCGGCGCGTGAGGACCCTCGCGAAGGCACCAGCATCGTCATCAATATCAGCAGCAATGGTGGTTCCACGGGTAAAGGCATCCTCATCGGCATGCTGTCTGCCTTTGGGTCCGCCGCCTTCGTGGTCCTCATCTTTGCCATCTTCTATTTCTTCAGATATACGAGTCGTGGCAGGATTTTGTTAGACCGCATGGGCAGGCCCGGCGAATTCGATGATGAGCAGGCTCTGGCACGAGAGGAGGCCGACGCCCTCGAAGAAATGGATGATCTGCAACGGGTGGAATATTTAAGAGCGAAGGGTTTGAATGCCTTTCTCGTCGTTGGAACGACTGAGCGCTAACTTGGTATGCGTTTAGCCTTCATCCAAGCCAATCCGCCTGAGACCTTGCCCACCGACATTTCCCTCTCTCAGTTCCTGGCCATCCAAGAGAAAGGCGTCTCGGCATGGGAATTTGAGCCAGAGCTCGAGATTGCCAACTGTTTCGTCGAGGCTCGGACCGAGATCGAATTCTTCGACTCGGAGTGCAGCGTCCAAAGCAACTTGCCCGTCCCCAAGCAGAATGAAGTCTATTATTGGGAGGCCAAAATCTACGACAAGCCCGAGGCATCCCTCATCAGCATCGGTCTTTCCACCAAACCATACCCTCTCTTCCGCCTGCCTGGTAGGCCACTCAAGCTCCGCATTCCTTGATCCGTTGACTTCTGACTCGTGTGTCTAGGATGGCATAGGAACTCCGTTGCATTCACCTCAGCCGGCCAGCGCCGTTACAACCAGCCCTTTCACGCGACCGCGTACGGGCCCGAATACGTTCAGGGTGATGTTATCGGGGTCGGCTATCGCCCAAGAACCGGCACCATCTTCTTCACTCGCAATGGCAAGAAATTAGATGACGTGGCTCACGGCCTCAAGACTCAGAATTTCTTTCCAACCGTTGGCGCCAACGGCCCGTGCACTATCCACGTTAATTTTGGGCAAAGCGGATTCGTCTTCATCGAAGCAAACGTCAAAAAGTGGGGTCTGGCTCCCATGACGGGCAGTCTGGCCCCACCGCCGCCCTATGGCAGTGAGCAAGGCAGCATCCTACTTGAAGCTGGAAGTCAGGGTGCCCGCCAATCACGACCTCACTATGTCACTCCTGGCCATGGTCGCTCCAGGAGCGGTAATCTTAGACTGAACTACCCTGTGAGCCCGGGCCCCGAACGTTCGCCTACCGAGATATCCCTGGCTCAGCTGGCACATATACCCTCGAACGAAGACATTGGAGAGGGTACAAGCAGAAGGGCCGAGCGTGACTTGCTGGACCGAAATCCTGGCTCCGGCTTTAGCGCCCTTTCTCCCCAAGAGCTGTCCGCTCCCCCACCTGAATACTACAGTCCAGACGGATCGATGACGGAGCGAAGTCGAACTGACAGTGAAAGCGTCCGAGATGATAATGTTGGGCCTGGCGAAGAGGCCGATGATCCCTTGATCGACAACGTAAGCGAGCCTTGGGGGGACCGGAACGCACCAATCCCAAGCTACGATGCCGCAGTCGGACAGGGCAGAAGTCATCGGTCTTGATGGAGACGTGCTGCGATAAAGGACCAGGGTTCTCCGTTATCTGTCGACACTGTACAACCATCAGTATCGTCGAGTTGCGACATCAGCGCGCAGGGGCTGTCGCTGTCAAGATGGGTCTTGAGACCAAGATCCCTCTCGATTTCATGGGTATGTTTAGTATTCGTTCATTTGCTCCCTGACGATCCTCAAGAATCTATTCTATACGATACATGCTTAGATTGTCTACGCGATCAAATGAAACTGACCGGTGATTTGCCAATTGCAGATGATAGACTCGCCTGAGGTTCATGATGGATGTGATACATACAACGCGCCAGGGTCTCCCTCATGTTACAGCCACAAACTTGAGCCAGCAACGCTGATGGAGAAGGTGCATTCTAACCCGGCAGCTTTCCCCAAATCTTGCAATTGGGCGAGAATCGTCTCACCAGCGTCTGTGTCATCCTTCAAGTTGTCCTTGACATGTATTATGATTACCCGCAAGCCCACCAACAGCTTACCTGTGCAGCTGGAAGCACCTGCATGACTGTATGATGGGTCTTGTACTGGCTCCGGCATGCTACTTCTCAAGCTTCTCGCCGTCATTGCGCTACTGCCACCAGATCCTTCGCTAGGAATGTCAAACGGACTTGGACTAGACCTCCTGCCCCTACGGCGACCCTGCGGCGCTGGACGGGGCTTGTGAAGCTGGTTTAACGGTTCATCGGTCGGGGGCAAGCCATTACTCATCCGTTTCCTCTTCAGATGAGATGGGTCGGTTGGAGCCTGGCTCAACTCGTCGACCTTGTCGGCCAGAGCTCTCAATTCCGCAACGACGTGACGCGGGGCGAGGTGTCCGAAAAGGGTGTCATCTGACTGACTCTCGTCGTAGGAGCACTCGATGAAGACTGCTCTGAGCAAGCCACTGGCCACTTTGGGCGCGGCATCAGCCCACACCTGCGCGGTCCTTGGCGAGAGCGACAAGGTGTCTGGCTCCACGTCCCCAAAAATCAAGACCTCGCTGCCGGTGTGATCATCCCTTAGGAAGAAGGCAGAACTATTGGTCACGCATGGTCCCAGGGAATAAGCGCCCTCTCTGCCATGCTGCAGCCCGGTCGGGGTCATGACGCTCTGGGAAGCCCGTCTTGAGAGGGCATCGCCAAATTGCTCTAGGGTGTGACCGCTACCACTCCCTCGCTTTCCGTGATTATGCATACATTTGCCATGGCTTACACTCCACCCTTTGACCGCCAAACCATCGCAAACCTCGATGTAACCTCGACTCTTTCCCTCTCCAATGGCCAGGTTGCCTCCCTCAGCAAGCCGCATGTACGACACCAGCCCCACCCCACCATCTTCATCCGATAGGTTCGGCCATATGGTATCGTTGAATATGTGTGACTTGAACGCATCAATGGTGGAGGGCAAGCCTGCCAATCGCTTCGGCCTGGATGTGTGTTGAAACCCTGCGGTATTGATTACGAAGCCGGATATGTGGTCGAGGTGGGGGTGCGTTATCAAGTAGGTTGTGATGAGGTTTCTCACAAAGTATGCTGCGTTTGCCTTGGCGGTCGCATAGGGAAGTCCGAAATTGGCGAGTGGTCCCGTGGAGAGGAAGAGCTGGGGTTTGATAATCTCGGATGGTGCGGTGGCCTGTCCCGGGGTATGGCTCGATAATTTGTCCTCGCCGTCTTTGAGGGCTTCGTTAGCGGGCGAGAAGACCGAAGGGGGCCGATTTAACCTCGGCGGGGAAGATCGTCGAGGAAGGGCATTGGGCAGGTGCTGATGGATGATGTTCGTAACTGCAGCCAGATGGGTACCTGCGTCCACGGCGAGAACGGAACCCTTGGCCCAGTCCGTTGCGGTTGACCTGACCAGAAGGCCCGTCACGTTGTCCTCTATTGGGCCGCCTCCACTTCCCTAAGCCCGGCGTGGTGAGCATGTCTCGCTAGCGGATGGATGGCAGCAGCCAAAAATGGATCAAAAGACTAGAGCAGAGTGAGAGGAACGCTCGATGACTGACCAAGACTATAACATGGAAAGCTGCATGGGCCGACCGCTCGGGGGGAGCGTTGTCATCGGGAGCGGCGTCATTGGATCTCATCGAATCTCCGGTCCGATCTATGTTCAGGGTTGGTGTGAAAGTCAACGTCGATGGCACTTGATGCTTCGTGCGTGGAGCAAGCCCTCTTTGTAGCGACGTTGTGGAATTTCTTCTATTTCCTCTCGCAGTAAAGACATGGGAGTCAATAAAGACAAGGCTCCCCCCTTCCTGGCGTCTAGATTACTCAATCCCCCCTTGATCAAGGGTTGATCTTCCTTCTATCCCAATCTGCGATAATCGTGAGCAAATTCTCGAGGCTCGGTACCCGGCAGGTGTGAGATTGAAGGTGGTAGCGAATAGCCGAAACAATCCTTAACCATCGGGTGGTTGCAGATCCTGTGGCTATGAGGCTGCAGAGGTGCCGGAGATCAAAGCAGGGTACCGAATCGAAGGTACGTATATGAGCTATTCCTCGGATTGCTACAATGCCAATAAAGGATCGATGGAATTCCCGACGAAGGACGATTACCTCTTCGGCTCGCTCGGCGGTGAGATTTTCCGCCCGTCATCTTAGTCCGTGACTAAGGGATCAGACTTGACTGGACAGCCCTACCTACTCACCTTCCGACCGCCCTGAGCATCACAAGGCACGCAGGGGGCCCGGGGACAACTCTGCTAACCCCAAACCAGACGCTTCAACGAGTGGCCCCATTGCTCAATCAGCCCAGTGCTTTTCTGCGCCTCCTCCAATGAGACAAGCTTCTCTTCGCTGACGAGGATGCGATTTTCATCCAGGCCAGCCGTTCGAATGGTACGCAACAATAAGTCGCAGATGTCGGTAATCACGTGTCTTTCGCTGCGTCCCGCGGACCCATCCTTTTCGTTATTTTCACTGGAAGCAGAGGGGAGCGCTTTGAATGCGATTACCTGGATCTGCGTGCGCTCTCCTTTGCTGCTTCCCTGCAATAAGGAAGCGCCATGACCAGGCTGGCTCCCATCCTGTACTTCGCTCAAGCTGACTGCGCTACTGAGTGAACGCGTATTCACCCTTGTCACGTCCTCTTTCGAGGAGTCCCATCTGATCAAGAAACCAACTGGATTTGTCAGTACAGCCTTCACCGTTCGCGGTCGCACAAGACCACCTACAATTTCTCGCCTCGTCCCGCTGCGATGCTGTCAAGATGGATGTGATGTAGGTGCCTCGAATCAGGCCCGAGACGTTCCGCAGGTCCACGCGCACGAAAGAAGCGACCTTCTCACTTTCCCAGTCGAAGGAGACCTTGTAAAGCGCAGCGTCGGTGAGAAGCAGGATCGTCTCCTCGAGCAGGCCGACGCGTACAGTGTTTGGTTCGCGTGGGGAGTATAGGATCCAGGCCCCAATGAGGTCTTCCGTCGAATCGGCAATGGCAATTTTGATGGCGCTGTTGATCGCCGTCTGTCGAACCTTTTGAATCGACATGCTGGGATCTCGGCTCATCATGTTCTCCTCAAAGTCCTCGAACACCTGCGCTGTCACCTTTCCAAGCAAGTAATCGATCGCTGCCTGCGAGAAATAATCGTTCACCAGATTATTGTAGTACCTCGACAACGTGAGACCAAGATCATTGATCGCACCTCGATAGTTGCGGTGCCGCGTGCGAGTGTAATCGCCCTTCAAGGCTGCCGTAGATGAGTACTGCTTCGAGACAGCATCCCCATTGTCAGCCCACAATGTGTTGAACCATTGCGTCGTGTCATCTGTCTCGAGATCGATCGCATAGCCCTCCTCCCTCAAGTGCGCCTCCAGCATCCTCTGTGCAAAGGCGGCTTGAACCACGTTGGTCCGATCGAGGCAATCCATGCAATTTGTCCTTGCCACGCCAGCCTGCCTTGATTCCAATCCGCCGTCGCGCACTTTGGTGGTGCCAAAAGCATCTACCTTGGCTCCCACTGTGGCCATCAGACGACTTACGTTCTCAAATTTCATACCGCGACATTCCTCGTGGAAGTCAAACCATTCGAACCCCAGTCGGTGTCGTCCACGGATGCCGGGCCCGTCATTGACCTGCGCAGTCAGAGCCTCGAACCTTTCACCGATCGGCTTCTCCACCCCAGCCTTGTCGACTAACAGGACAATCTGAACATTCCCATAACGCTTGATGAGCTTGTCAAAGTGGCGCTCAAAGGCTGCTCGGTTGGCTTCACTAGAATGCTGCAGGATGGGGATCGGCTTGAATGCATACGGTGATTGAGAGAAAAAGAGGGGAATGGAGCCACGAATCTGGCTGAAAGAATGCGTCGCTTGCCCACTCAGTGACGAGGGTCTGCTCAGGATTTGCTCAGTCTCGACAAAGTTCGCCACATCTCCATCCTCATCCACCCCTCTCCGAAGATATCGAAGCCCGGGTCTCGTCACTGACCTCCGGGAGATCAGGGTCAGGAGAAAAGCGCCGTCATCGGCATTGGGTTGGACCTCGTTGGCCGTCATCTCTGGGTCCCCCAAAACTGCTGCAGTCGGCTCTGGTGTGGCTGGACCCAGCTGTGAAGGAGCTCGGCCTAAGCTGAAGGACCGCTGTCCGACGAAGCCTTGCATCACAGGCACAACGTGCGAATGAAATCCGCCATTGATGAAGGGATCGGCCAATTTCTGGTTCCACAAGAACTGTTGGATGGTTCAGCATCGCTTGCTAACAGGGAATGGGAGTTCAGATCGCACCAACGGATCAAAGGCCATGATCAAAGGAAGTTCGGAGCCTTTGGGCGGCTGATATCCAACTCGTCTAGTAATGTCGAGATCATAGGAGAAGAAAAAACTTTGAGATGATAATAGTAGCTTGGTGGTCCTTAGTAATTTGGGGAGAAGAGTATATGTCTTGTGAGTCCGGTAAGGAAGTTCGTGGGCCGGAAGGCTATCAGCCGCTTGATCTATTGAACGATCACGAAGCGTAGGAGCGGAGCTTTCCTGCTCGTCAATGCTCATCCCTTGGACCCTCCTCCGCTCCACGCTCCAACCTCTCCTCGAGAACCATCTTTCGGCAAAACGGCCGTACTGTCCTTTCCTGTCTAGGACGTCTCGTGCAACATTGCTCGTTGCACGATGATCTCTGCAGCTTTCGGGACCCAAAGGGGCCTCCTCAGCTGGTGAGGCTGTAATAGGCGAGACATCTGCCGCTTCGCCATCGTCGTGCAATGCATTGCCAGAGGTCTCTCCGTCACCATCCGAGACATCACTATCTATTGCATTACTTACCGATTGTGCGGGATCGGTGGAGGAGGACGTCTTGGCGACTTTGATCGCGTTTGTTGCCTCCAACTGGGAAGATAAGGGGATCAGAGAAACATTGCAAATGACAAAGACTGGTAGGCCGTTGATCTCGGCGACTTGCCGACGATGGGTAATGGTGATGAGGAATGACAATGGCGGCACCTTGAGTAAGCCTAGAGCGATTGACTCGTCAGCGGTGAGTGAGATTGCCTGGCAAGCGTGGAAGAAGATACCGATTGTGCCATGACATTCCTGAGTGGCATCGTTCTGATTGGGCCGGCGTCCTGTATAAGTGATTTCGTGCGTTGCATACTTGACGTGAAGAGATTGTTGATGTCGTTGGTGCAGCGGCTGAAGTATTACGCCATCTACGGTGGCAGCAACCAGGAGACTACGCACAAGGCCTGGCATGATGGCAGAAACACATCCTGTTCTACTTAGAACTGAAACTAGCCAAGGCGTGCAAATGCAAATGGGCCATACAGAGAGATCGGCGACTCACATGACAATAGGGCAGTTCTAGGCTCAGTGGACGGTGGGGGGGGGGGCGCTTGCAGACTTTGGCAACTGGCACCTGAACTTTGGTATATTGTCAAGGAAGGAGATTCGTCATGTGTGATGGAAGCAAAGCTCTTGATGACGCGTGTCCGTATCTATCTTTCATCAGCAAATTCATATACAGGTTGCCCGATTACCGCATGACACGGGCGATTCGGATGCTCTTACCGGTCAGAATCCTTGGCAGCAAGCTACCGCTGTGCAATATGAAAGTTGAACCTACTGTATCAAACCAGAAGCGCAAGGCAGCTGAAATCGTCGGTATGTCTCTGATGAGCTGCTTACGCGACGGATGTTCATAGCCTTGTACGGCTCATTGAGCCCTGGTATGGTGCGGGTTCTGTCGTGCAATTCTCATGTGGGACATGATTGCTCCGTCGGCTTATGCAGCACCCGGACATAGTCATTGGGCACGCCCAAAGCAGCATGTTGAGTCTCTCCTGGGGGATATTAACGATGGAGAAGTTGTTGTAATGCTACCGATCTTCAGCCTTCAAGGGCTGACTCTCGTCATACTCTTCACTTCCACGTCCATGAGCCCCCCGTTCATCCTGCCCTCGGTGCATGTCATTCAGATCGAGACCTACGCCATGCTCCTCACTGTGCCGCATCAGACGGCCCCGTTCGTCAAATCTGTTGATGCTAGCACCCCCTAAGCCCCAGCCTCCATTTTCCGTGCTTCGTCTGAGTTGCATGCTTCGCCTCGTCTGAAGGCCCGTGATACCGTCCGTCGGCACGCCATCTGATATATGGCCATTCAAGAGCTTGTGCCCATCTGGATCGCCTCGTGACAGATTGAGCAGATAGACTCCAGTGAAAATGACGAGGAAACCACTGAGCAGGGAGATCGTGTTTACCGCGTCGGTCGTATTGAAACCGCGGAAAAGGATAAAAGAGGCGCAGAGAGTTGCGGTCGTAAAGGTGACATAGTAGAGCGGGTTCACACTGGATCACATCAGATGAAGTCCCTGTTGCCGGCAGCCTCGGGACTTACATGGATGTGGAAAATTGACTCAACGCCTTATTGAAATAATTCATCTGTGTCAAGATGCAGACGATCGTGACGATGGCAAAGGCGTATGTAGACGCATGATCGAACTGGTTGTTGTGATTGAACGTGAGCTTGAGTGCGATTCCGAACGCCTTCACGGACATGACCGAGACAGAGCCCACGGTGGAGCATATGGAAATATATATTAATGGGTTTCGCTTTCCGTACTTGGGCGCCACGTTGTAGATCATGACTGCGGAAAAAATGGCGACTGCAACACAATAGAACAGAAAGCCTGAAAGACGCATTTCTTGTGAGCCTGGTTCACGCCAAGCGGATCAGGGTACCCACCTGGAGGATGTATCGCGTACTGCAAGATCTCATCCACCGTGCTAATTTCCTTGTCTGGTGGAGCGTGTAGGACTATGATGACCGAGCCAATCAGGCACATGGCACATCCAAGCTTCCCCAGCGTGCCCAGATCCTCCTTCAAAAAATATGCTCCCAGCACCGCGCCGATCAAAACACTCAGCGCTCCCAACGGGGTAACGAGGATGGCCGGGGCGAAAGCGTACGCGGCGAAGTTTGCGACCTCGCCACAAACCATGGTAATGATGCCTGCCCACCAGACAGGACTTTTCAGATATGCGAATCCTTCCCCTTCGAAACCGTGTCTTTCGCCGGCGTCAATGAGTCCCTTCTTGGTGATCACAAAGCTTGTTCCGATCATCACAGTCGAAAGGATGGCCAGCGCCAGGCCGACATATTTGTCTTCTATCATGATCGTGGCGCTATGGGAGCAGCGAAGGAGCACAAGCCAGTAGGGGCGTATGAGCCGGCCCTCCTTGACCAACAGCGCCGCTGCCTGGGGAAGAGAGATCAGGAAGTTTGCAAAATCAGCCCGGACTCGATGTCTGCGTCGGCATTGGTGGAAAAAGTAGCTATGAGAACGGAGAACCCGACACGTACTTCATCAGCTGTTGTGGTAGAACGACAACAGGACCAAGGGAGGATAGCTGGAAAAGACGAAGGGGAGAGGTCTAAAAAAGTTGCTTGACTCAAGAGGATGAAGGACAAGGTTGGCAATCTGTGAGACTCGACGACTGTTGCAGGATATTGTGATTTCCGTTGTGGCTTCTTTTTGGAGGTGGAACGTTGCGCCATCCCTCGCTCAACGAGCGAAAGGAGAGATGCGGGTGTAGAAATAGAGCCATCTATTTCGGGCCCGTCATTCAGTCTAATATTATTACAATTTTACACCGAATACGAAATTGAGGCCGTATTTTACTCGAAGCTTGGCCCTGCATTGACAATGCGGGTCCAGGAGAATGAGTATCAACAATGAAGCCTTATTCTACCACCTGGAGTTATGATTGCTCTCTCGCTGAGGTTTAACTACTCGGGAAACTGTGTGTAGCCATGCATGCGTCCTGCTGCATGACAAATATCATCCTTTTCCCAACCACCAAGGTGCACCGTTTTGAAATTGAGATCTCAAGAAGATTAGTATGTTGCCTTGCGCAGTGCAAGTCGTTCGAGTCGCACCTGTGTAAGCTTAAGAATCAAAGTGCCAAAGAAGGGGTTGCATATAGAAAAGGGGTGGGGAAGATCCTGAGGTTAGCTCGGACAACCACTTACCGTCGCCACCGAGCTTACCAAGTTGGAGTATCTCAACGGCGTATTAGCTTAATACTTGGCCCCAAAGGAAGAATTAGTGGTCCTGATTTCCACCGGTAAACGTGGGGAGGGGGCGCTGAAAGTCTCTAAACCTAGGATTGGACCAAAGGGCGGGGCAAATAGCTTGCATAGCGACCGTTACTCACTCAAGTGTTGAGAGGAGCGGGCTCGTTTTACGTCTGCAATAAAGTCTTAGCGGAAGCGCGTTACGAGAAAGCGAAAGACTGTTCGAAAGGGTTCACTCACCATGGAGACCTGCTCCCGTCCGTGGCTCATCCTCACTGGCATTCCGTGGACGCTTGAGCAGTGCGGAAGCCAGAGCAGGAGGGTTATCTGATGTAGAGTGGTTGACGATATCGCCTGGTAGCTGCTCGTTGTCAAATATGGTTCCATCTTCGTCCGAGGCGGCTACATCGAGGAATCCAGATGGGGCAAAATCCTTAGTGTCCTCGAAACCAGCAGACCTTGTGGCTTCTCCAGCTTCGTTATCTGTGACGGCGGTGGAGCTTTCACCAACGGTTACGGTGTCAGCGTTGCCACTACCCATGGGCCCAGTCACAAATGGTTCGGACGCATCTTGATGGTGCTCATCGTCCCTCGGGGCAGAACTTGCAGCTCTCGAGGTACCCGTGGGCGTCCTGTCTTGCCCAGGTAACGTGTCGTCTGCGCCTTCCGCATCGTAGGTCTGAGGAACCTCGCAATCCTGCGCCATGTACACTGAAGGTTGATGACAAGGTCGCTGGCCATCATACACACTCTCGTGCTCGTCAGTATTCTCATCGTGGACCGAGAATTGGTCATTCCCTGAATTCGTGATCTTAGTAAATACTTCGTGACTTTCGGTCAAGGGGATGCTGCCGGACGCATTCCCATATTCGTCTGGGGCTGCTTCTCCGTCTTCTTCCTCATCCCAATCATCTAGGTCTTCAATTTCATCAGGATTTGAGTCGTCCGCTTTCGTTCGCTCGTTCTCTTGTTCAACCATATGCTCGGTGACATACCCATCTTCATCCACCCAATCATTGAACGCTCCATCAGAATTCGTCTCGTTCAGGCCGTTCCTTTGATTCGAGCTGTTCTCATCTTGTGAGAACGGCAACCGCGGCGAATCAGGAGATCCTTGAATATTGCCCTGATCTTGGCTATCTTCCCCTTTCCTCTCGTCTTCACTATCTGATTGGGGGTAAGGCTTCTGATTCGAGGAGGCCAGAACCTCAACAAGGGTAGATGTCGATGTGCGCGTGGCTTCCATGTAGGCAGCCGCGTCACTAGACGCCCTGGTAGAATCTTCGTTTCCCGAGGAACCGTTACTGTTGCCACGGCTGGGTACGTCTTCCACAAGATCTGGATAGACGTTCTCATCCACAATCTCCTCAACAGCCGCAGGAAAGGGGCTCTTCTTTCCAAGAGGGTTGACTCGTCTCTCGTCTTTCTCCGAGCTCATTCCATTTGCCTTCGACCCTGCAGATCCTCCAGTATCCTGCATTGGGAAGGACTCGGTGTGGTCGTAAGTGAATGAAGTAGCCATTTGAAAGCTTTTGATACCCTTGCCTTCACGGACTGCTGCTTTTAATTGGTTCCAGCGATTGAACTGATTTGGCCTAGAGGTTAGATTCAAGTATATTGACGGTGTCTCTTCTCTACCGTCATTGGCATGTAGCTGTACAAGGAGGTCCACAACGTCCGAGAGGCTCATGTACATTTCAGGGGTGGAAGGCTATATGCAGTAAGCCAACATACGGAGCAGCTTACAGGGGTTTCTTACCTCCGTGACGTGCAGATCGATCTCAGGAAGGGATAATATCAACTCATCGTCTGCAGTGATGCTGTCACCTAACACCGACCTACACGCCTGCATCAGGATCTTGATTCGCTGATATATCAAATTGTCGTCTTCTAAAAGATACGTCTGGGCGTGCTCTTGGTCTGGATCAAAAGACGGAAACAGCGACATTTCAGTCTCCTGATACGTGACATGGATGGGTACCCTGATGGATGCCCGCTGGGATGGGGACCTTGGGGGGGATACGAAAGTAGGGGATGAAGACTTTGCCAACGGTTGTGGGACTGTCGGAACCGAGTCGAAAGCAGTCAATCCATCGCTCCCGGGGAACTCTGCTCCAGCTATTTGAGTAGTCGCTGGTGATCTCACCCGGTCTGCCTCGAACGACCTCTCATCACCCCTCGAAAGCGTCGCAGCGACAGCGGTCTCTTTATAATCTTTGTCAAGATCATGCATCAGCAAATTTGTTGGAAGGGTATGACCCTTGGTCACTTGGGTATTGCCATCCGCATGCAGCTGCTCCAAGGGGATAGGAACTTCGTTGTCAGACTCTTCGATGCCGTCGTGGGGAACAGAGCTGCCGCTAAGGTCCCCACGGCCTCCCATATCTTTCAAAGTCCCGGTGGCGTCATCTGTCTCATCAAGGAGATCATCCACGATCACATCCTCCTCCTCACCTTGATCTTGATCATTCACGTCTCCGCGATATCGAGCGGCGGGTATTCCAATAATTTCGCTATCGTCTACCGTAGACCGCTCGGGTTCGGGGACATGCCTCTCCGTGGCAAAACCGTCTTCGTCCTGGACATTGCTGTGACTGTGCTGATTTGAAGATGGTTGGAGATCCGCAAAATCTTCGACCATATCCTCATCTGCGACATCTTGGATGTTGCCGTCTGTCAAGTCGAGATCAATCTCTATTTCGTCTTCTTGTCTCGAGGTCGAGTCGGCATCATACGATAGTTCCATGGCGTCCTCATTCCAAGCCTGAGCAAGAGCAAACCCTTTCAGAGAGATCATGTCTGAAGAATCCACAAGTTGAAGGGTTGGGAACCCATGGTAGATGGAATGGTATCGAAAGAGGAGACCGCTTGAAGTTCGATTCTTCTGGCTTGGTGAGAAAATGAGTCAAGATTCCAGAGTGCAAATTAAGCCGTCGATCAGTGTTCTGACGAGCTGAGAGAAGATTGGCTGATGAGCTCAAGAAGAGTTGTTTGATTGCAGACGACCCGAATGGTGCTGCGTTATGCGATAGCGGTTGGACCTTGGATGGGGGAGTACAGTTGACCTGGTCTGCTAAAAGTCTTGGCCGGGTCAGGCCTAAGATCAATGGGGTATAGCTTGTAATTTATAAAGTAAGCTAATTAAGATGAAAAAAATAAGAGACTAAATTTAAAATAGTTTGAAACCGGTTTTAAACTAGATATATATTATATTTTAAATAATGTTTTATTAAAATGAGTTTTTAATTAATTTTTAACTATTTTAAAAATAAATAA
>PEKF01000125.1:0-26795 GCA_003073195.1 Ramalina intermedia
TCTTTATAACTTTTATATAAAAAGTTAATAAAATAAGTCTTTAATTCCTAAAATATATTAAAATAAAGTATCTAGACTTCATATAAAGTCTATATAAGAAGCTTAGCGGATGACTTACCGTATGCAGCCCTTCTTATTGGTCCTTTATCCGTATTTCACATGAAGTCCTCTGATTCTTATCGTTAGACGACTAAAAATGCCACTATACACGCACGAGCGCCCCTCCATCCTGCCTCAGGGAACCCTGGGAAGCGAAAACGTGGTAGTACAGCCCGATCGGCGCAATCCGTACCCAACAAACGCCACCAGACCTCTCCTTTTCCCCCTTTGCCTACCTCCACCAATCTCATCGAACGGGAGCAAACCATCCTCAGAGGAGCAAGAAAGGAAACAAAAGGAGAAGAAGAATCGGCTCACATCAAGCTCAAGACTACAAGGAAAAGAGGCAAAATGGCAGATAAGGGCACCAACATGAACAATGGGGCAAGGAAATCAGCTCGAGAGCGCAAACCTACCAATAAGGTTCGCGAGAATCAAGAACGTCAGGAGCAAGAGATGGCGAGTCGCTCAAAGTCTGCTGGTGAGTTCAGATTGGTATATACCGGGACCATGCTACGGCTGTAGGGGTGCGGGAGTCTGCTGCTACTCAGATTGCTAGCTAATAATTTCCCGTACAATTTCTTGTCCTTTGGCTGACAATGCTGATTCTGTACCCTACTCAGATATTGGCCCAGTTAAGCAAAGCTCACAGCTTCCTGTTCGCTCGGGCTCTCGTCTTCCACCAAGTGATCTTCCTTTGTTTGCATCTCCGTCCAAGCTCCAAGTCGACCCCACAATCCTCCAAGACAATCAGCGACTGGCCCCTTCTAGCTCAGCTGGTTTATCCAATGCCGACGACATCGATAGGCCCTTCTCATCACATATCAAAACTCCCGGCAGTCCTACAAAAAGAGGCGGGTCGCCCAAGAAGGGCGACAGGACCTTAAGGAAACCCAAGCCTGATGGGAGCATCAAGATCAGTGAATTGGCCCGCTTTATACCTGCGGTATGCTTTGGGATCGAAATCAAAGACATCGTCAGTCATATGGGGCATATTCCGCAGCCTGTGACGCTGCTTCGTGAACGACTATCAGACAAAGCTGGCTATATTCCTCACAATCTTCTAGTATTTCATCCATCCTCATTTGTGTCAAATGGTCTGAACCGATATCTGATCGCAGAATGTGTAGGATTACTATGAGCATGTGTTTTCCACGCCTACCAAGAGTAAAGGGGTCCTTCATAGAGGTCTTTTTCTGTCGACTTTCACGGTCGGAGACGAAGACAGTACCTGGCTGATGAAAGAAGTGCAATATGTCTTGGACACTGCAAAGTGGAATTACCAGTCGGGTGCGCATGAGAGACAGTGGGAAACAACAACCATCAGCCCAATCCTCAATGCTGTTGCGAGACTTCACAGTGGCGGAGTCAAGTTGCTGAATCTGTACGCCCTACCTCTCAAACCCTGCCTCCGAGGTATGCTGACATGCAAACCAGGGAGTCATGCTCTATCCAACCGGTAGACCTCCGGCCCGAGTACCGTGAGGGAGGCAAGATTGACTTGGAGGCTGAAAGTACGCACTCCAACGATACCACTAAAACCCATCAACCTCCCACGGGTTCCCACGTTGTCGATTACGGCTTCGGTCTCAGACTGTCCTCCACCAACCGTTGCATTATTGATAATGCCTTCAGCTGCCTCGAAGATAGCATGAGATCGCTGAACCAATCCCTGGACTACCAGGATCACGTCCCACTCTTCGCTGATATCGGAATCATGAGAAGCAATTCCCAGCGTCCGCCAGAAGTACAATTGGGGATTTGGCAGGCAGCAGGGTACCTCAAACGCAAGCCGCATAGGTGGAATACTCGTGCGATGCCCATGCCTGGCATTTGCGTCAACGGCCACAACTGGGTTGCCTACATCAACTTTGAGAACGCAGAAAACAATATGGTATGTCGCATCGCTACGAACGGCTTTGACAGGAGAGTTTGCTAACGCGAGGCGACCAATTCAGATCGCGATAGGACCGATCGAGATGGGGAACACAAGGTCTATCCCAGGGATTTGGCAGATCCTGTACAAGCTCGATCAACTTCTGTCATGGGGTGAGAGCGAATACAAGGGATGGTTTGAGACAGAAGTCATAGCCTGGGCTGAAAAGCTAGCAGCTGATCGGTAAAGCCATGGATTTGGTGCTTACGAGACCATCGCGCTTGCATCGCTGTACCTTGCAAATGCACCTTGTCTTGTAGAGGAATAGCATTCTGATCTGTGGGCCTGCTAGAGGGAGTCACAGATACCTCAACAGATCATCCTCTCAACCATTTGAGGCACCTCAGACATTCTCGATCATCAAAGGATCATCAGCGCTCTTATATATCGTTTCATGCGATTGACAATTTCAAGCTCGTTCTAGTAAACCCCAAAGAAAACACACTCTAGTGCGGCTTCGGTGATCTACTATCCCGACAATAGTTGTTCTGATCGAGATGATTTACATCAACTTGTCTTTCTCGATCAAGGCAGGAGAGAATAAGGCCTCGAAATTCTCCTGGGGAAATTGCCATCTTAGACATCAGCAGTTGTCAGCATTCAGCATGGGGTGTCATTGCGGCTCTCAAATGAGTTCTGCATCAACACCTCTTTGCTAGTGTACATATCATCACCTGGGCGTACATCTCAGTACACTAGGCCCATCACCTGCAGATAGATTTGTCCTTCCTTCATGCATCATACATGCACCTATCCATAGATCACTCATTCCATCACTTTATCCACATACCTCTCCTCTCATGCATCTGACAGCAGTTGACTGCATTTTTATCTCATCTATGCCACTGCCAAAATTGTCGGATTGATTACCCGCTCTTACACCGAAGCGGTCAACATCATTCTCGTCGGAATGGCACAGGCTCTCCATTGAGCCGCTCGATCCTTTCAATTTCAAAGGATTTAGCTGGACCAAGGCAAAAGCAGTCATTTGACGAACCACAAGAAACGCGGCGGATCGGCAAGTCAAGGGAGAGCTCGTAATGACATGTGTTAAGGATCTTAGCATCAGACCAGCAAAGTCTATATGTACAGTGCAATCATGGATCCCTGAACCCTGAAGGGGGTTAAGATTTGGTTTGAGGTAATGACAGAGATCAGATAGACACATCCTACAGAAACGCCCATTGAAGGCAACGAGGGCCCCCGGTGAAAGATCCGTGGCGCGACAAGTAAGGCTGGATTTCGCAAAAGGTCCATGCAAAATGACCCCGGGCTCACCAAGTTCACTATCACTCAGGGTTGACATTGCCAGAGCCCGCCGCCCCGCCACGACCGCCGCCGGAGTTTGCAGGCCGAGCAGCATTGCTCCCTCCAGGCGCAACACCACCGCCACCATCGCCACCATCCGCAACAGTAACATAACTCCCAAATCGATTCTGGCCTCCGCATCCCCCGCCCCACTTACCTACGCAGTTGCCGCTGGCGAGCTCGTATGAGGGCAAATTTGGATCCACCCAACCGCCACACTTCTCGTCACCAGGGTCAGTATTCTGCCACCCGCGCATGGTCGGCAGGTTATCGTGCGGATCGGGTTTCTCTCCGGGACTGACGCAGCCATCATCGATAGCTCGCAATGCCTTGGTACAGTCGTCATAGAGGAGGGTAGTAGCGTTGTTCATCGCAACGATGGCAGTACATGTGCCGTTGGAGGCTGGATTGCCCCCGACATGGTTCTGGCGGTCGGTGGCAACGAAGCCGCAGACCTGCTCAATGGCGAGGAAGCAGCTGTAGGCGTCAGTCTTGGATTGGCAGGATGTGATCCAGGTGAGGTCGGCTTCGCAGGAGAAGTCCGTGACGGAGGGGACGCTTCCGGTAGCTTTACGGCGGGCAAGATCGTTGAGGCGGTCAGCTTGAGGAGCAGCGAGGGTGCCGATGTTGGCGAGGAGGGAGAAGAGTGCAACTGCGGTGGAGGTCTTCATGTTGATAGTAAAGTTGCTTTTGGGACTTATCAGGTTGGTTGGATTCTGCGATTCTGATTTTCAGATGTTTGAAGGTTGGAAAGAAGAAGATGCAGTTGCTTTCGTCGACCGAAGACCATCTTATATATCTTGCTTTGGGTCTCCGAAGAAGCTGGCGTCTTTAGCACATCTTGTCTCGACGAATATATCACAAGAATGAATCCGACGTGTCAAGGCGTGGCGATCTGTTCGGTATGCCCAAAGGGGAAAAGTCTGACTTTTCACGTGGTTGTTTGAAGACGTCGGAGATCGCTGTCCACGGATATTATGACATCAAAATCTCCCGATTGTGTCCGGTCTCAGACACGCATAATGCTTCGAGCGCTTCTTACTGAAGCGGCAGAGCTAGCTTCAGATTGGTGAAACGCAGGGGTAGGTGATCATGAAACATGATTACATTGACGCGGATACATCCGAACCGTGAGCCGTCTCATTTGACGTCCATGCAGGCTTGCCCGATAGGGTCATGCAAGAGGAGCTGACGATGGTTTCAGCCAAAGCCAAATGTAACCTCATTCAACGTCACGCCAGATTGTTCTATTCTCGAGTTGCACGATAATGAACTCTGTTGGAAACCTTTGCGTATGGGCACCTGCACATCCGAGTGACGTTGAATACATGCCATCTCCATGGCTTACAGAGCTAGAAGTGGGTAAACAAATTCAGCGATCCAAACAGGTCCTTGAGAACGCTGTGCATAGCAGAGCAAATGTAAGCATGGAAAAGCGGTCATGGAGATTGCCGGCCTCGACGCGCGCTTCCACGGCATCCCTTCCGGGAGGAAAACATGATCAAAGATTAATTGGATATCGCAGACTGCCTTACTGGTCTTTTAATGGACGCCACTGAGCTCCGCGCATGCTTCCTAACCGATGGAGAAAAGTCTCTGGAGGAGCTCGACGCTGTTCCCTTTTGATCTTGAGTGTCTAGTGGACCCCCACACATGTGTGATCTTCATGGATTCCATGACCATGCAAGAAGGGAATTTGAAGTCAAAAGTGGCAGAGCCTCTAACACATATCGATCGGGGCGGCGCTGCCCAGACAACACAACAGCCGCAGCCATAGCGTCATATCAGTGCAAAGTAATATGTCATCCGCGAGGACACAGCTTCCGTTGAGGCAGATTAGAAAATTGTTTCGAAGAGGGTGCTGCCACTTGAAGGCCGAGATGAAGAGTATTCTTGTATAATCTGCTTTGAGTGGTATTTGCACACCGCTATCTTGGACTGCGCAGTTGATAAAACCTAGTGTTTGATGAAGCACGCAGCTTCATCCCTCGGCCCTCTCTGCGTTGCGCTTTCCCTAAATCAAATATACCATTGCAAACCCCAATCAGAATTTCAAAAATTGCAATCATGGAATTTTTGGGGCCATGCGAATCATCATGAGCAAGTTGGTTGCCAATTGCGTGCTCGATTATGTCCTTTGACCCGTCTTATGAGTACCCTTGCGGCTTCTTCTCCTTTGACGTCAACGACAGCCAAAAGGGTACACCTCAGCAGCGCAGCTTCTTGATCTTCCAAGGACATTGTTCAAGCATCTTCAGGTACCCATGAATCTCCCTACTATGGCTGCTGAGATTCACGATGTTCTCATCATCGGCGCAGGGCCAGCTGGACTAGCGGTGGCAGCTCGCTTGCGCGAATCCACTCCGTCTGCTGTATTCACAGACGCAGAGCACTCACGCTACCAATGGATCAAGAAGCATGATGGTCGCATGAACATACGAAGTTCGAAGAATGCCGCGTTGGAATCTAAGACACGCTGCCTTGGTGGGGGAACAGCTTTGAAAGCACGCTCAAGCTCCGATCTCGATATCAAAGTCCTCGACGGCAGCGGCGACTCCTGGCTGCACAGCTGGAGGAGCAACTTCTCTGCACTGTCAATCTCTCACTTACGCAGCCCCATGTTCTTCCACCCCTGCCCCCGCGATCGAGATGGCCTCCTGGCATTCGCACACGAGACGGGCGCGGCTGACAAGTGCATTGAGATTGCCAATTGCGTGGGCAAATCCATGAGCAAACATCGACGCAAGAGGAAAGTTGCCAATGGTTGCAGCGTAGGCTGTTCGACGGCTCGAGCACCGTTGGAGATTGATGAGCGCGATAGGAAAGACTATTACGTACCCAGTGCCGAGACCTTCCATGGCTTCTGTGATGAGATTGTACAGAGATATGGGCTGGAGAGCTTGGTAGAGAGGTCAAGGGTGGCGTCTATCGAGTATGGCTTCCCTGATGCGCTTGGCTTGCATGAATATGGTGGACAGGACGATATGAGAATATTCCAGATCAAGACTTCATGTGGGCAGGTCAGATATGCGAGAGTCGCTGTTCTTGCTGTTGGCGCCGGTGGCAGTCCAAATATGCCACGAGAGTTATCGGCAGCAGAAGCACAGGGGGCAACTCACAGCACAAAGATACCTGAGAAGGGCCTTCTACCGGCGTACTTGAGGAAGAAAATACTGGCTCGTTGCTTGACTTCCGTAATGATCGTAGGAGGGGGACTCACGGCGGCGCAAATCGCAGACGAATGCATAGCGAGCGGAGTCTCACGAGTGGTCATGATAATGAGGAGTGGGCTGAAGCGTGCGTTGTCTGCTTCATGAATAGCTGCCAATGATGACTGATCAATGTTTAGTCAAACCCTTCGACATAGACCTGCAATGGATGGCCAAGTATCGAAACGGAGAGAAGGCTGCCTTCTGGTCCGCTGACAGCGATGAAGGTGAGCCAATCTGCTCGCAGACGGGTCATTTTTCTTTAGCCACGAGGTTAATTCATCACTAGAACGTCTCGAGATGCTACTCAAGGCGCGCAATGGGGGGTCCATCACTCCACGGTTTTTCAAGAGGCTGCAAACCCATCTGAAGTCAGGGATCCTCTCTATCCATACAAATACAACCATGAGCTTTTCATCCTGGGACACTGGGACCAGGACTTGGAAAATCGATCTTCATCCACCTGTTCAAGATTCTCCCTCTTGCTTCGACCACATCTACTTTGCGACTGGCGTAGCAACAGACGTGAGGCAATTATCATATCTCGCCCCATTACGTGAAATTTTTCCTGTAAAGGTGACAGGCGGGATGCCCTGCTTGACCGATGATATGGCGTGGAGGCAAGATGTGCCCCTCTTCGTGGCTGGAAGATTGGCGGGGCTGAGAATTGGGCCGGATTGTGGAAACCTCGAGGGTGCGAGGGTAGGTGCAGAAAGGATTGCCTGGGGTATACAGGAGGTCCTGGAACAAGAGAAAGGCACAAGGATGGGTGGCGAGATTCGAGGTGACAGGGAGGATGAGCATTGGAGGATATGCCAGAGGGTTGGAAGTCTCAATATGTATGAAGCGTTGGATGAGGGCAGCTAAGGATAGCTGTAAGCCGATAGGGAAAAGTAATCTATCATCGTGGCCTGCAATTCCTTGGTCGGGTCTGGAGGCCATCGGAGTCTGTCTCTTCTTGGTACTGCAGGCGCTTGCTTGCCCATGGAGCTTGAGCCTTCATTGCCAGCATGATAGACATTCACCTCAGCTCCGAGATCTTCGTGGGACTCGACACCCTTAGCTTCGGGGTCATAGTTCTCATCACTGGTTGCAAGTCCGTTGACATCATCGTCACTATTTTCAAAGTTGCTACTAATGATGCCTCCTTCACCGTCACCAGTGCTTTCCTCGTTGCCTGCGGTAGTTTTCTTATTGCAAGTAAGAGCTTCGTCGGGGGTTGTATCATCCCAATCGTCGAGCATGAAGGGTCCTCGAAGTTTATAGATCTGGGTCCCAGGCCTAGCCCCCCACCAAGCTCTGGTTCTCGGAGTGCTGCTCTTGTCCCAGTCCTCGAGTGGCGCAATCTGGCTTAGAAACATTTCGCAATCCCAAATGTGGTCTGTGACTTGAAATTCCAAGCATGATAGTCTTTGTGCTAGAGCACGGAACACTTTCACCATTGCGCGTCGATAGGGTGGACTCTCGTATTCGAATCGATAAGTCATCCAATTTAGACGCATCGGACGTGCTAATTCTTGAGTCTGGATATGAAGGTCCCGAAGTCTGGTACACGCACGACTGATGTGGCGGAAGAATTGAATGGTCACGGTGTTTCCGTTGGCAGCGTCTTCCTCCACACAGTCCTCATCGAGGCAGATATGCATATCGGTGATCATAGCTAGCATACCCTGTGGTGCCTCCTTGAAGCGCAGATGTATTCCCCCCAGATCGTAAATGCCCCAGGATACTGGCCTGCCAATCTTGCACACTTTGAATTGGAAGGTGTGGATCTTGTAGAGCAGCGGGAGTGCTTCGTTGTATATCTGTTTGTTGGCACGAGCAAGTCGAAATTTCTGTTGAAAGTCTTCTCGTGCGCCAGCGCCATCAGCATCACGATGAAAAAAGTCCTCAGCGAAGGCTTCTTCGTAGATTATGATCCTGATATCGATGGGGAGACCCAAGAAGTAGAATGGCCCGGGATGGGGTCGACGCCATAGTGGCGAGAAAAATTGAGGGCGATCGAACCCCAATGCAATAGCCCAAGAATGCTCAGACATGCTGTTGAATGTTTTTGGAGGAGGGATCGAAGACGGGAGAACCAAATTGAAAGACTCTTGACCGTACGGATCAAGTGTTATATATTTATCTCGTGTCAGGAGAATAATAGTCAGAACAGTGAATATCAGACAAGCGAATGGATGGATAGTGAATAAAAGAAGAGTGGATGCAAATTTCTAGATTCATGTGATTAGTGTCATATTGGTAGGCACTCAGATTCAAGGAGTCGCCGTGTGGTTGAAGTGCGCCTTCTTTGTTGTCATTCACTTTGAGATCCGCTAAGATGTTATGTTGGGTCAGACAACTCGGCCCATTAGTGCTACTCACGAGGAAACATCCGATGCAAGGCTGTCCAGCTCGCTGAAGGAGTCATAGCATGAAGCGAAGATACAGTATACTATCTCTTGTTCGTCAATGAGAAGGACCTTATTGTCAAAGCATACTCCTTATCCTCTCCTCAGATGCAGGCTCCGCTGGCATGCTTCGAGCCTCCTTTAGCATAGGGCCAATCACTTCCCGCCAAGCTGCACCAGCCGCTCCTCCGTCCTGATTGTGCAAGTTACGATTGATAGGTAGCTGCCTCGTCCAGCTCATAAAAGTTTCGTACACATTCCCATCCCACATGCCAATGGCGCTCTTCAAACTCCGATCGCTGAAACCCCACGAATCCGTCAAGGCAATTGCGTCAGGAAGAAGCTTGTCTAGTAGATCATCAACGAGGTTCCTCATGATCTCGGCCTCGTCATGACTCAAGAAGCCGTGCTCGAAAAAGTCTGGGCTACTGAGTATAGAGGTCAAGGCGTACAAGGCGCAGTTCTTCTGCATAACAAGGCGCACTGCTGTATCATCAATAGCCGCCACGTGTGAGATGTATGACTCCAAGACGAAGACTTCCGTGTGCGCTTAGGCAGCCTCGATCAGGCGAAGCATGTGTTTGTTCCAGACTGTGGGCACACTCTCACTAGCACTCGTTTGTGCGAAGGCTGTCGAGGTGGAGCGGATGATGCGAGCAGCGCGTTGGCGAAAGAGGGCCAAGTGAGTCTCTGGTAGATGCAGCGTGGGTGCATTGGCTGCCCTTTTGACACCAGGGAGGGTGCTGGAGTAGGCGGGGTCGACTATGTAGGATAGTGATGGGTGAAGCTTCCGCCCTTCCACAGATCGAAGCGAGTTCATCAAGAACCTGGCAGTTTGCTGATACATGACCATGTTGTCGCCCTCCCAGGTGCATTGAGGTGTGACTAGAGACACGATCTCCGGCAGTCCAGAGAGGTTCGAGTAGCCTTGTCCTCCGCAGCATTTTCGTGCGTCTTCCGCGCCATCAGCAGCAGTACGTGTAGCATATGCTTTGAGCCCAGCGACCAGGGCGTGAAGATAAGAGGTCGCATCCTTACTTTCCCGGTAGATAGTCATGCACGCCTTGGAGGCAAATAACAAAGCAAATGCCTGAGCATTCAGCCCGAGAAGTCGGGCATTTTGTGACCTGTAGGATATGAGTGGCAGCTCGGTGTGAGCTTCATTAAACTGGCCGTATCCCTGCGTTCGGACGGTTGAGTAACGCGTAGCAATCGTGGTAGCTTGTGCGAGCTGGAAAGCAACGACCTTGCTGATATTGACACGAGCCATAAGCATGGTGCTGTAAGCTGCTTGGGCTTTACCCTTTCTAGAATATGAACCATGGCGCGTCACTTGAGCAAGTCCCATTAGCATATTCGATCTTGGGACTCGGACCGAATTAAAAGTGGCGTATCCATTATCAGTGCCATTCAGACCTGGTTTGAGGCCAAGGTCGCCCAGCTCGATACCGGGTAAAGGCTTCCAAGTTGTCAATGAACGTAATGGTACGATGAATGAATGAGAGCCGTGGTCCTCGGTGTCGACGATAAGTCGCGCAATGACGACCGCGTGTGAGACCGAAAGCCCGAGTCCCCCCGGCCAACATTTGGTGCTTGTCACTGTGGGCGAGTGGATTATGAATTGATCGGTCTTGGTATCAAAGATTGCTGTCTTGCTGATATGTCAGCAGAGCAAGACTGGCAGCGGCAGAGGGGGCTAATCACCGTCTCCAGACCCCTCACAAAGCCCCCGTGACCAAGTTCTGTCTGAGCATACGTACCAATGATTTTACCGGATTCTGCCAATGGGAGCCAGTGCTTTTGTTGCTCTACGCTTCCTTGAAAGCGGATCGTCGGAATGAACATACCGGTGTGCAGGCCGAAGGGAGATGCATTTATCAGAGAATTTTCATGCGTCTCGAATGTGAATATGTCGCTTGCATGACGAGTCGCCTCTTCCATCACTGGGCGTGCCCATTTGAGTCCGTATCTGTATTGCTCCTCACGGTCGCTGCCCGCGTAGGCCTCCGGCAAAGTCATCTGGTCATAGGGGCCAATGGACGAGTTCACCCGGGCGAGCGCTGCCTCTCTTCTCCGAATGGCTGCCTCTCTGTACGCCGTCAGTCTCACTGATCGAGGATATTCTCAGCATGAATGCTCACCCGCCGTAGATTAGGTGAGTCAAGCCTTTGGATTGAAAAGAAGCACATGCTCGTGCTCGCATCATGAGCTGAACTTGCGCGTTTGACTGCGTGCTATCGGCGATGGTCTCGCAAAGCAAGGATGGTAAGGATGCAGCAGCTGAAGGTATTTGTTCCATGGTCAAAGATGCTATTCAGATGACTGCAGTGAGAGATGGTGGAGCCAGTACAGCAAGAGTGAATATCCAGCAAGGGTGCCTCTACCGCCCCGTTATATATAGTCATGCTGGAAATCATGGAAGCCCTGCCCTTTACAGGGTTTTCCGGGACGGATTGGTCTGGGAAATCATCTAGAATACGAATCAACCTACGACAACGATCTGTGAAGATCGAGACCGCTTGGGAGGATTCGAGATAGCCGACCTATTCCCAATCTGATCTCGATGGATATTGATTCATGCATGTCAGAATCCCAGGACACCATTTTTTGAGCATGGTGGACGTCGAACGGTAAGGTCCTGTAAGACGCAAAGCATTTTCAGGCGAAGCGAGAAAGATCTCACTCCAAGATGCGAGTGCATAGCAAAGCGCGTGAGCCATCCTTCGCGGAGCCACTGGCTCTTGAGAATTAGCGTATGATCCTTCGATTCCTCGTGCGACCAACTCAAGGCAACCAACTCAAGGCAACCAACTCAAGATCAAGTGGTTTGCTCCATAACAAAGACTGGTGCCAAATGTGTCTGATGCAGGAGAACTCGGAGCTTGGATCTGTGTTCTAGATTCAATCGTGCTCAGGCAGCCATGTCGTCCACGATAGGGGCGCTCAGCCACTGCTTATATGATGCCGCGACTGGCTTACTTGAGCAACCAATCGACGCATTATTAGACGAGGTAAGTGAGCAGTCCCATTCAGTGCCTGAATTCTGATTAGTCCAATTGTGTATGGCGTTTCTCTTCTTGATAAAGCCCAGTCTCTACAGCTCAGACCTATGAACGAGACGGGTTCGAGTACGAGCGGGTCACCTTGTTAGGCTCGGGTATCTCCTGATGCGAATGATCATGGGATGTACCAACCAGTCCATGAGTATATCTTCTAATTGTGGGCTTCTCGACTCCGAATCGCAATCAGATCTGGAGGACCAACATGGATCATCAAACGGAGCGCCTCGCATATTTCTACTCATGAGAGGCCACGCGGCTCGTCGAAGGCTACGGCTCAAGTTGTATGCAGGGCATCATTCCGCAGCGATTACCTTGTGGACAACGCTACTATGTGTAGCGTTCACGATCCAGGTGAACGCGACCATGTTTTGCAGTAGTAGGATTGGCATGCATGCCACCATAATTGCAGGCACACACGTTAACGCTCCATCGGCAGAACCAGAATTGGATTGGCCGTGCAGCGAGACAAGAATTTTCTTGACTGTCCATGACTTTTCCTCACGCGGCGCAGGGCGGTGCGGGGAGGTGAAAGTCGAAAGAATTATTGGGCAAGTGAGTCTTTCGTTGGCGCTTCGGACACTCGCGGATGTGACAAATTCCCAATTAGGCCCGGAACTTCCCAAGTTTAGGAGCTGATTGGGGCCATTTTGTCCGCCAACGGCGCCAAGCTCTCGGAGCCCAGCTGAAAGCGTTGACGATGCTGCACCAAGTCAATCTTTTCGCCTTGAAGCTGATAATGAGTCAGTCTTCTGAACGGAGATTACTCGGTGGGGCGATGAATTACGCGACTCTTCTCTTGAAAAACCCAAGCGCTCGCAGTCCGAACCAGTGAACGAGACGGGATTGAGTACGAGCAGTTCACCTTGTCAGGCTCAGACATGCCATCGCAGGTGAAAGCTATTCTTTTTTGCAGAGATCAGGAATGGGAATCCTGGGGCTCGTCACCACAATTGCAGAGGCACGAATAAACTGTCGGCAGGCTCAATCATACTAGATGTACTAGATATCTGCCCGCCTAGTAAGACCAGTCTTCCTTTGATGGTGCATGACTCTCCCTCACGTGGCGCATGGCGGCGTGTAGAGGAGAGGTGGAAGACGAAAGGATTGGTAAGAAAGTTCAATCTCTCTTTCGCCTCGGGCCCCTGCGGATGTAACATATTCCCAATTAGGCCCGGAACTTCCACGGCCTAGTCTTGGGGCCTGGGCTTATCTCCGGCAATGCGTCTGCTAAGCTCTCGCGTCCACCAGGAACCCAGTCACCCTACAAACGTTGACGAGGCTTCACCAAGCTTTCAATGTTTACGCCTGGAAGGTGATGAACAAGTCTACTAAATGGTGAATCACCGGA
This sequence comes from Ramalina intermedia, assembly GCA_003073195.1. NCBI lineage: Eukaryota > Fungi > Ascomycota > Lecanoromycetes > Lecanorales > Ramalinaceae > Ramalina > Ramalina intermedia. Next base: position 13,356 of record PEKF01000125.1, read on the forward strand.
AGACTTCTCGCTGATTGATGAGTAACGCTGCCGTAGCAGACGTCTGACGCACCGACTTGATCACTACTCAATCAAACACCCATAAGAGCTATCAACCGTCTTCATCTCCCATTCATTGCCTCACACAGCAGGAAGAAGGATATGGCATCACTAATCCCCCCCTTCACTCGCGCCACCGCGCACCAAAAAGTCAAAGTCGCCCAAGCCCTCTGGAACACCCGCTCCCCGCACACAGTGGCACAGGCCTACACCGCCAACAGTATCTGGCGGAACCGCTCCACCTTCCTGCAAGGCCGGGCCGAAATCGAGCAATTTCTTACCGCGAAATGGAAGCGCGAGCAAAACTATCGGCTTCGCAAGGAATTGTTTGCGTTCGAAGAAGGCGGCAACAAAATCGCCGTGCAATTCTGGTACGAGTATCGGGATGGGGAGGATGCGATGAAGTGGAAGCGGTGCTATGGGATTGAGCATTGGACTTTTGATGCGGAGGGGAAGATGGAGAAGCGGATGATGAGTGGGAATGATGTGGAGATTGGGGAAGGGGGGAGGTGGTTTGGGGAGGGGGTGAGAGATGTGGATGAAGTGAAGCTGGGGGAGAGAGACTTTTGATACATATGATTCTTGAGGTCAACAGTGAGTTGCATTCAATTGATAGGGGTGGAGACTGAACGCTCTTGTGAACTCAAATAGAGACACTGGAAGCTTTGTGAAAGCGATGGACGCAGACTTGCAGCAAGTCGTAAACTCCCTGGATGCAATGGGCATTGTCAATCATTCTGTCTTTGGAATTGAATTTCGTGAAGCATCTTCTTCGACATGCTCCATTGAAGGCGTCACAGGACCTTTCCAAGATTTTCATGCCTCGTCTTCACCCTCAGATCAGGACGTCCCCCCCGAACCACCAGGTTTTAGTAGGTTTTCGGTGACACTCTTACCCCTTGACGTGGAGCTTCCAGTTCCAGTGCCAGTCTTGGGGTTGGGTTTTCTTCTGCTACTGGTGGCTAAATTACGCCATAAGCTAGCCGCTGTGGTACCTAAGTCACTACTTGGTTTGGAGAGGCTGCTGCTTGAACTGCTTGTTGCGGTACTGACGCTGCTGGAAGTGCTTGTTGAGATACTGCCGCTGCCGTTACTTACACTGTCGGAGATGCCAATGCCCGTAGTGGTGTTGGTAGCGCTGCCAGAATCAAGCCCGCTGCTCGTGTCATTTGCCCCGGTGGCATCTTTCCCGCTGCCAGCAGCGAGCAAGCTTCCCGCCTCGTCTCCAGTACTGGTACTGTTCGTTACGCCTGCAAGAGATCCACTACTTGTCCCGGGTTCAATGGTTGTGGATCCGCCACCTGTACTGAGTCCATCAGTCGTATCGCCCAAGCCTGCACTGGTAGTAGTGCTATTGTCAACTTTGCCAGACGAGCTAGTGGCTGAGCTTCCATAATTCCCTGGCGTTGTGTATGTGTTTTGGCTGGACACGTTTGACACGCCGGAGCTGGAGAGCAGTCCGTGAGAAGTGTCGCCAGGCTGCTGACACTGCCAGTCCGGTGACCAGCTCCAGACTCCATTGACTTCCACACGACATTGGGCAAAAGCTGCATTTGAAGGTATGTCAGCGATGATGACTGCGCCGTTGAAAGCGATTGTAGATCAAAGAGAGGGACTTACAGTCATCCTTGCAGATGCATTGCGCGCCACCATCACAAGGCAACGGGGTGGTGACACCGATAAATGTACCGTTGCAGTAGCCCCACAGTGGCACCTGGGAAGAAGAGTTCGATGATGTGGAGGAAGCCTGAGACTTGTGATTGGAGTTGCTGCTACTGACGCTGTTGCTGCTGAAATTACTGCCACCAAAGCTGCTGCTACGAGTGCTGCTATCGAGGCTGCTGGTACCGAGACTGCTGTCGCTACTGCTTTCCGTGTTCCCGGTCGATGAGTATTGAGGAACGGGCGACGTGCGAGCAAAAGTCAGAATGAGACCCAATGCAAAGAGATGCACCATTCTAGTCACGGACGTCACTGTATGTTATGTGTCCTTCTTGATACACTTATGCTGGTCGAGCGCCCCACAGCCTTCACTCCCTCGTGTCTACTGCTCTGCCGAAAGCAGTGTATCATTCCAGCTTTCGAAATTTCAAAGAAGCGATCGAAAATGGTCTGAGTGGGATTTTGATCAGAGCCACCGGGGCTCTGAAATTGTAAGGACTGGTTCCGGTCGCTCGAAAAGCTAGGTATCTACTTGACGTTGGTACAGATATTTAGATGTGGATGCTAAGACACAACCACGAATGCCATCAAAACCAAACAACATTAGCACCATATTGCAAATTATACCAGAAAGAGTCTTTGCTAATTGCGCAATCCGCATCATCGCGTATGTCTTAATCTTGAAACGTCGGAGCCGATGAAACCCAACCAAAGATAGGCGCATCCGTCAACAAATTCTCCGCATCTGTCGAGACTCACCTTCAGACCGGCTCACGTTCCATCAAATCTTAAAAATCTATGTTTGAGCGAGACTGGGGTCTTCTTGGACCCCATTGCACAAAGATCCGGTCCGAGATATCTGACCAATCTGCAGGATTTTGTTGCGCACCTGCCCCGTTTATGTTTGCCGACACTTTTCCGCAGGATTCAAAACGCAGCGGAAAAGGGGTTGAAATCAAGCGTAGAGATGCAAGACGACAGCTTCTTGATTCGGCTATTTGGGCTGCAATGTGATTCAGCTGCCTCGTGCGTCCGATATTCGTATTCTGTGATGATATCGTATTCGGCATCACATGCAAGGATCGAGCGTGGCAAACTGGCATGTGTGTCATTTTGCTCTTGCTGCGACGGCATGGCCATACGAGGATATCATCACAGTCCACAAGAGCGGACGACCGATCCAAGGCAGAGAACGAACCTAAAGTACAGCGATCGAGACGAATCAAGAAATTGGCAAACCATCAAAACCATACACAATGATGGCATGCCAGACAGAAGAGAACGATGATTCTGGATTCGGATGATTTTATTTCCACACGCTATGCATTCAGAGGACACCATGTTCAGTAGTCCGTGAATGGACAACCCTTGGCAACGCTGTCCTGATACGTCTTCTCGGCCACGACCTCCCTCGTCAGCTTCATCAGCTGCTCCCCTAAGTCCTCATCTTGGGCCATGGTGTTTCCGCTCTCTGGGACAGCAGGCGGACAGATGTACTGACCGCTCTTCTCTGTTTTCGTGGCGGCGAAGACAGTCGAGACGCAGCCTTGCCAAATATCTTTCTTGAGCGGCGCCATACCTTTGCTCATGGCATATCCGGCGATAGGAAAGGGCTCGTGAATATCCTCTGAGGACATCTTGGTGTCGACAAAGCCCGGGTGGGTGGCATTCACGAGGATTCTGGGATGAGCGGATGTCAAGTGCTTGTTCAGGTAACGCGAGTAGAGGATGCCGGCGAGCTTGGACCGGCCGTATTGGCCATTTGCGCCAAGGTCGCGGTTCAACTCATCCAGAGATGCAAATTTGGTGTCTGAAGGAGTGCCTTGGTGAGCGTTGGATGCTTGGTTGGAGATTCGGACGGTGTTGCCTTCGGCTGCGGTCTTCTTCAAGATGGGCAGGAGGTGCGAGGTCAGGATGACGTGAGCCATGTGATTCATGGCCATGTGCCGGTCGACGTTGTAATCAGTGAGCTGGTATGTCATGATGCCACGAGCAGCATTGTTGATGAGAATGTCGATGCGATCAGTACTTTGGGCAATTTTGTCGGCAGTCTCCTTGACTTGCTTCCAGTCAGAAATGTCACACTGCAGCCAGGTAACTTTGGCGGATGTCGATGCGCTCAGGTCGTCTTTGATCGCGGACAAAGCATCGTCCATGACTTCCTTGCGATGAGAAATGACGAAGAGTCTGGAGAGGCCATGGGCGAGCATGGTGTGGCTCGCGCCGAAGCCAATCCCTTCTGAGCCACCGGTAATGACAGCAACTTTCCCTGTGAGATCGGGCGTATCTTGAAGATCGAATTGCTGCTCCTTAGGGACCTGTTCATGAGCACCCTTGACGCCCATATTCTGGGCGACGGTCTGCTTTACGGCATCCATGGCGTCTACTGATATGTAGTCACTGATCTTTTTGAGAAGACGAGTCTCTGTGGTGAAGCCTTTGGCGAGGGTTGATTTGGGAGTGAGAAAATGTAAACGGGGCTGCGCACGATTACTACATCTTAATACTCGTACTGAGAAAGATGATGATGTAGCCCTCGGAAATCGTGACGCGAGTGTCGGAAACCGTGACGTCATTGTTTACAGATTGCCGAATCGATAGCTGATTGATAGCCGCAAACTTCTGATTCGCTCAACTGACTCCGTCTTCTTTGATATTCTCAATTGCGATATTTCCAAGCATTGTGACAAAGGAGGGTAAATAGAAAGGGATCGAGGTCGCAAGGAAATTCAATTCCCTGAATGACAATCGAGATGGAAGTGGAGCAAAAATAGGAAGGGAAGGGAAGTGGTGACATCATGAGGTTTTCTTCTCCATCTGGTTAGTCACATCCACGTATTCGCATCAATACCCCTGGATCGAGGGTTCTTGCATATGTCAATTTTCAACGCCCAAGTCTTCGTGATACTAATAGGTTTGTACGTGATCGACTGACTATAGAACAAAACTAATGCGACCAGTCGTGAGAGAACCAATGACAGTGCAACAAGATGATCATTCGGCAAATACACAACGATAAGCAGAAAGTCCACAGTCATCCACCAAAAAGCATCATGACGCCCAACCCATGTCCTGACAATCCCCAGTGGTATAGCCCGCAGTATCCACCTTGTACACATCTGTGTCTCCAGGCCACTTGTCGTACTGTCCGCAGCTACAGGCGCCCCATCTGACGATCGGGTTGTCGCCTGTCTGATCATCTGGATCCTTGAGGTGTTTTCCACCAAGTACAGCATCCATATCACAGACTGGCAGACTGATGTAAAGTAGATCCGCCAGCGCCAAGTCCGTAGGATTACTCTTCAGATGCTCAATCGTCGCGCCGTTCTGGTTCGTGAAGGGAAATCCATTCTCATCAAATGTCTTGATGGTGGACGTCGTGAGCGACTTGAGATCGAGCTTGTACTCCTCCAGATGGTTCGCATTCTCCGCGCCCCCGCCTCCGGTGCCTTGCGCGTATGCGCCCCAGACGTTCCACTGCTTCGGGTCGAGGTAGGATTCCAGCACAGCGTTGTCTAGCGCGATGCCACCTTGCATCTTCCATCGCATCCAGATGTAGGCCGTCTTGCCGTCATCACTGCAGACTGTCATGATCGGGTAGGCCTTGCACGCTGCCCCATCACCCTTGCCGTACGTCGCGTCGGAGATTTTCATGATGAAGACGCCGTCTTGGGCCCAAAGTGCATTGACCGCCGCAGCAGCCATGGCACCATAGATGCCTTTGTTGAAGGCGCCGACTTCGACGGGGCCACCGAAGGAGCCGCCGGCGAAGAGCTCAGGGGTCTGGGTGGGATCGACGTCGTAGGTGATCTATTAGGTTGCATCAGTAGGGAGAACCTCGTTACGTGGGTCCAATGTTGGGTGAGCGAAGAAGTAGAGAAAGCGTGACTCACCGGGTTGTCGACCTCATCCGGCAATTCCTTCAATGTATGGTCAAAAACCCACTCCTGCGCCGTGGTGACCTGCGTGAAGGCACTTCCAATGGCTGCTTGCGCTGCAGCCCATTGCGTGATGGGGCTGTGAACATGATCAGTGAACCAATTCGGATGACGCCTTGGATTTGCAAAGCTTACTCCACTTGATCCAGGCCCGCTTGGGTGATGACTGCATTGATGATTGCGCCGGCGCCCGCTACAATGGCCACTGGACCATAAAACCCGGAAATCGCACCGGCAATGCCAGACACGATGCCAATCGGAACGAGCAGTCTAGACGGATCCTGTGCCGGGGTGTAAAACTGCTCACGCAGGGTACCTGTCAAGGCTGTCAAGGACACTGTTGAGTCGAGCAGCGTCTGGTGGAGCTTGTTCAGAAAGTTGGCCCAGTTCGTCAAGGCGATAAACACGAAATGTGCTTCTGGGTGCTGATCGCACAGAGGCCAGCTTCTGCCGGTGGCATCGCAGACGGGATTGGTGATCTCGTCGCAGGACTGGACGCCGTCGTTGCCCATCAGCTTGATGACGACTTGTTGGATATCGGGAAATTTGGTCGGGCCGTTGGTCCAATTCATGACGACGTAAGGCTTGACTCTGACAGAGATGATCATGTGAGATGACGTAGGTCGCTGAGATTGACTAGACGGTTGCTACTCACGCGTTCTGATACCAATCGCCCATTTTGTAGGCATTCCATGTTGCTTGGTTGCGATTCTCGTCCGCTGAACGAAGGCTGTCGGCAGAGCCACAGATGTCGGCCGCCAAGTCTCGTTTCCGAATCTCTCTGGCATCGAGAGATCGTGAAGCTGCGGTCATATCGATGGTGTGTTCGGCAATATCGAAGGGGACAGCCGTCACATGGCTGGCTACAAGGCAAAGTATCAAAGCAAGATCGAACAGCCGAAACATGACGACCGTAAGATAGATATCGCACTATCACTTGAGGTTTCGACTTGAGGGATGATCAGGAGAAATTAAGACGCCAAAGCGAGCAGTAATTGCGGTAGGTGTCAACGGACTTCCTGATTTGCATCTGCTAAGTCGAGAAGCTCCTGGCGGACAGAATGAGATATATAACAACGCGTCCACGGTCAACAGTAGTATGAAAGTGCTTCAGGAGGCGCAGGACTCGTCACAATAACCACTCGCAAGATCCAACATTCAAATGTCGTCAGGTGATGCTCCATGGTGCAGAAGGTGGTGAAACGGAGGGCGATGGTGTCGGTTGGCGCTCAAGGGTATGCTGTTGTCCCTAGCACATGGGTTTGGTCGTTCTTGATTGGTCGCCAACTATGGAGCGAGCGAGCATATGAGAATGTGGCCAACACAACAATGCACAACAAGGGCCTTGCCATCCTGGGTATCGGAATGCGCGAGCGACCTGCCATGCTCCCTTCCAGTCCTCCAGTGAACAATAACAGAGATCCCATGTACTAAGCCTGGCAACAGGATCTGCCATCAAGTATCATCGGTCCACAAGGTCAAAAGAATTTTGAACCTTGCTCGTCATTCGTCGAAACCCTCGTCATCTCGGTCCACTCATCCCCGGACAATGACACTCGAGCCAACAAGAAGCTGGACTATGTCGCCGCTGCCATCATGTCTCTTCCAAGTGATCTAACAGCGGTGAATGCTTTGGCTGACAATGGTGCCTCCTCCGTATGCCCCTCTCATTCGACTTCATGGACGTAATGGCTTGGCTGAGACATGCTCATGAAAAAGCTTCGTGAGCTGTAAGTGCTGCAGCAAAGTATCTTCGGTGTTATTTCGTCACAATTGATGGAGAATCCCGTGGTCTCGCGTACCCCTGCAACAGCGCTAATACCCCACAAAAACCCGGCTCTCGGGCCTTGCTACGCCTCTCCCAGTCTTCAGGGAGAAAATGCGATTGGGTACCAGTGAATTAGGGTAGCTGAAACGGCTGCCAAGCGCCCGCGCACGGTGCTCTTTAGGGGTTGGTTCGAGCTGCCAAGGCCGTCTCGACTCATGAGGCTCTTCCAATACTGACCTTTGAGGCATTTATACACCTGCATCGGAGGCAGTAGAAGGTCGGACTTCAAAATCCACTGACTTTGGCTGGGAATGTGCCAACACCAACATCCCCGTGCCAAGAGCTAGGACCGAGAACTCGCGCTGTCCAGTCTGATCAGGAGGTGAGGCCTCACACGGTGTGTTTCAGCAATTCGTGTGAAGTCGACATCCAGAATCTACAATCGACCAAGACTTGAGCAAGCCAACAATGAGCATCCAACATTTCATGCCCAGACATGATCTCAAGACAATTCCACGAAAAGAAAAGGAACCTTGCTCATGAACCTTGATCGCGATCCTACCAAGTATGAGGACAACAATGACCTCATACGTCATTTCCATGGGTAGGAAAGATATTCATCTGCGGGCCATCAATTGAATTAGCATGATTTTACCATTTCCTTGCCTCGAACACCTCATCTCATTTCTTTTTCGTCTTCTTTGATGACAGTAACAGCTTCGAATGACACCTACCCAGTCATTGCGAGATATGCGTGCCTGAACGACTGTTGTGTGACTTGTACAATTCTGCGAACATGAAGGCGTCTGCGAACGCGTGTATGACAAAAGAGCGAAACCGTCAGGTCAAACGTTGTTGTAATGCAACAGTAAAGAGCATCCGTCGATGACTCTTGCCCTGGTTGTTGTGGAAACACTCGTGAACCGCTTTAACATGGCTTCCGTCTGGAGCTTGCCATTCCTGACATAAAGGGCTCAAAAGGAGGCATGAGGGTCACGTTAAGAATTCAAACCGGAGCGAGTAGCCATACGACAAGCACTCGTCCACTGGGACTGGACTTGTCGTCCTTGCCGTCAATGTGAAAAGCTTTGATGGAGGCCGACAGCGACCTTTCTCCGGTAATTGTCCGCCGTTTTGGGCAGAAGAAGATCCCTCTGACGGGTCTTCAATTGAGAGGGCTCGTAGCATTAAGCAACGCTTGCTTCACGCTGATTTTTGCATCTTTTACAATACCATGTGTTTGGAGTGCTACTCAAGACAGGTAGGCGATCATGGTCGCTTGTGCGGCAAATTGAGCATCCACGCATCCTGTTGCAACATAAATCCCTCGACGGTCTGTCCACCCTTGTTGACCTTCTCACCCGGCTTCGGACAAGATGCCGCTCAGCAAGGGATTTGCGCCTCAATGGCACACTATCAATCCCTCACCCAATAATTCATCCTCCCGCTCTCACTTCTGGCCATCACCACCTCCGCCCAAGAACCCGGGTCAGGGCAAGTCGTGCCAACGGAAGACCCCAACCCCCCTATGGTAATCAATTGGGGCACCCAACCGGTCGACAGCCTATCCCTCTATGGGGCCAGCGCAATGGAAGCCCAGCTCGACGTCCTCCGGTACCATCGCGCCAACAAAACCCACGACACCAGCTGGGATTACTACACTCTCCCACTCAGTCCTGATGGTGATAAGCAGCAGTCCAATGGGTGCGTGCATCTGCACCTGGAAGCGTTGAGTACGATCAAGCCGTTGAGTCTCCCGGAGCTGACGGAGCTGATGTATACGATCCGGGGGGTGGCGTATAATGGGAGCTGGGGGCTGGAGGCGAAGTTCCGGATTGTGAGTGATGGTGTGATTGTGGGGAGCGGGTGGGTGGCGAATACAACGACGACGGAGTGGGCACCTGGGATTGCGGTATTGCCGAGCGTATTGCAGAATGGTGGTCGAGTCGCTGGGGTGGCAAATTCCTGATATACGCAGATTGGAACGGTTTATTCCGTAGCGACATTTATAGAGTGGACGGTTGTTCGAAGCATCTCGCGTCATGGTTAATTTAGCTGGAAGTGTACTCCTCAAAGTTGTTGATCCTGGGCATCCAAGTGCATGTATTTCTCAAGTAGTGGAAGCAGGAGCTCAGCTGGTCACGCCCGCCGCGGCAAATCCAGATCCACGATCCACGGCGCGTTCTTGGGTTCCATATCCATCCCTCCCGTCATGATAGCAGCATTGACCATCAGCGTCTGCTGTCCTCGGATGACCCTGACGAAGCGCGTTGGCTCTGGGTACTCATTTTCCATCTCACCATCGCTGTCGAAGTCATCCTTCTCCATCCGCCACCATTGTGCGCTTTCTGCCTGTATCTGCTCCCTCTCTTTCTCAGCCCAATCCATAACGATGGCGCCATGCCCTTCGTGGATATGGCCGAAACAGTGCATCAACGGACGAACCCGTTTCATTGCATGGAGGAGGTATTCGCACCCAGCATTGCCGGAAGGGCATTCATCCAGGACACCTTTTGGTGGGCCATGCGTCATCACGATGTCGACGCCTGAGTCTGGAATCGGGTTGTCCGCGGGCCTCCCACCTGGTGCAGCTTGGTGATGTGGGGCGTGTTGATTCGGCTTGTTGTAGCGATCGAAGCTGCGACCGGTCGCAAACGCCCAATTGTCGAACTCGGGCGAGTAGGGTGAGGCGTAGAGGGTAAACGTGACACCGTTCTTCAAGGTGAAGGTGTATGTGCCTTCTTCAAGATAGGTGACCCCCGCCTGTGCTGCACGTGGTCCTGTCATTGTTCGGATGGCAGCCTTGTGAGCCTCCCGATTTTTCTCCTCCCAGTTTTCCTCTTCTGAGAGCCGGGGTTTGCAATACGTTTTGTCGAGGTCAACGTCGTGGTTTCCCGCAATGACCAGCTTGAGCTCAGCGTCGATGTTGCCGAGCATTTGCAGTGCTCTTTGGTAGGAACCATGGATGCCACCGTAATGAGTCAGGTCGCCGCAGTGAAGCAAGACATCGACCTTGGGGATGGAGAGGCGAAAAGGATTGGCGCTGCCAGCGTTATCAGTAAATTGGAAGTTGTGGGTGTCCGAGATGATGAGGAAGCGAGTCAAGAGGCCTGAAGATGCTGATCGAGACATTGCGTTGAGTGGGACTCGTAGGCAGTGGATACTGTATTCGTAAAGAGCGGGATACAAGTAAGCAGTACAATCGAGATGCAACCGTGGGACAATTCGATTGTTCTTATTTTGACACTCGGAGACTGTAGGAAGGTATGAGTCACGCCTTCGTGACTTTTTAGGTTTGGTTTAGACAGCAATGAGAGCCACCCGAGAAGCATCAGACCTTATTCGCCTTCTACATACTCATGGGCGGCCAAGCTGGTACTTGCAGCACGATTGCATACACTTGGTCCGTTGAGGATCCTGTGAATTCTGAATCGAATTGTGATATCAGCATTGATCAAGTCGGCGCAGGGATTCGGCCATGAACACGCAGCTCAATCGCTTGGTAGTGGGAGCAATGTTGCTCCCACATATCTTCATCTCACCTGCGCCCTGACCTCCTCGAATCAAATGACAGTGAGTCTATTCAACAGCTGTCCTTTCATCGTGGATAAGGTCGCTTCGGATATGTTACCATGAGCAATTCGGATCACCCTCGCAGTCCGCATTCTCTTGAGTCTGAAAAGCGGCATATCAAATGTGCCCAGCGGTCACATCAAGAAACCCAAGCTTTTCCGCCATCTTTTGAAATTCCTCGGCCTTGTCGAAACCGCCCTTGCGAGTGGTCTGCGGCCTGCCAGTCGGATCGATGTCGCACATTCTCATCATCCGACTCTTTTCCCTGGCCCTAAAGACGACCCTGCTATCTTTCGTCTTGTAAATTTCCAAATTGCTGCACAGCTGGTTCTTGGTGAATTCTTCGGGGTAGTCTCCGTTGCCCACCGGACTCGAACGTATGATAGCCACGTCTCCGTAAACTTCTACCCCACAAGCCTTCCTCGCAATCTCGTTCTTGGGCAGATGTTTCTGCTTTCCGTCGACCTGCCCGTAGACGAAGTAGTACCAGTCGTCGGCCCCTGAACGATCATAGAATTTACCGACCTCGTAAGTGGTGCCCCATCCCAACCGGTCTTTTAACTCTTTGATTTCCGCCATTTCGTTACCGAAATTCTTCAGGGCGAAAGGTTTGACTTGTGCTTGAACGTTGTTAAATACCGGAGCAGTCGTGGCGGGTCGGGTGCAAAGGAGGAAGCAATTGTGTTTTCGTGCTGAGACGCAGATCTTTTGGTGTCTTGGCCAGTGAATCTTCTGACAAGGCTTACTGCAGTACGAGGCATCTTTACGACCTGTACAACGGAGTTTGGCTGGCTGAGAACAACTTGAAGCAGAGCATGTTGAGTTGTTCATTGTGATGACAGAGGTGCTTGTGACAGATGTATCTGGGACAGAATGGGTCGGCGGAGAGGAGGGAGTCTGAGAAGATGAACGATCCTTGAACTCCATGAAAGTCTGACGCATGTACTGCTCCGTTATAGGATTCATAGGTTCCATGCGCATCTTCATATGACTCGACCTGCGTTTCCTCACCAGTTGGGCGTATAGCGTTCGACTATCCCCCATCTTGAAGAATTCCAAGGTCCGTCCCAAGTCGGCCATGCTGAAATGGACGTCAAAGTCCTGACCCAGCGGACCCACCTTGATCACTACCACATCGCCCCACATGTCTCGCCCACAAGCTCTTGACGCCAGCTCATTTTTTTGTGGCGTCCGGAGCGCTGTATGCCCGAATTTCTTCTGCCCACAGACGTAGTAGCCATTGATCATTGCCGTTGTATTCATATATTTTGCCGGCGGCGGTCGGGGCGGTCCATCCCAACTCCCTCTTCAACTCTTCGATCTCACCACGTGGGTCGCGGTAGTTGAGGAAATGGAATGGCTGGAGCTGTGCGCGGATATTGTCGAGGACTGAGTTCTTCGTGGCAGGTCTCGCTATGATACGAAGGGCATTGTATGGTTGATATATGAGGCACACTCTTCGATGTTCCTCCCAGTCGGCTTTTTGACACTTCACACTACAGTAAGGGTGCATTATGCAGCCGGTACAGACGAAGGATCCGCGTGAATCGCAGTATTTGTATTGGCAGCAGAAGAGTTGCTCGGTATCCTCTGCATCTTCCATGCCGTCCTGTTCAGTAACATTTTTCTTTCTTGTTGAAGTCATGAGCCCAGGCGGCGGCTCGAGTGAACAATTATTATGTCCCTCGGAAACCTCATTGGGCTCATGATTTTCGACATCTGATTAGAACGAAGCATCTTGTATGCGCACTTCCCCAGCGTGAAAGGCTATCAAAGGCAGATGAGGGTTCGTGCATGGCGGGTTGCTTGATATGGTGGACATCAGAAGAAGAAGAGGCTTCTGGATTGGCAGGCCGTTGCCAAGAGGGAAGCGATTCTGTGATTTAGGCATAAGCTGTGGTAAGAGCGCTCAAATGCTTTAGAGTGATGCCTTCCAAAGCCATTTGTTGATCACCATGAAAAGTCCGTGTTGAAAGTCATGAATTTGAAGCGAAGACGAAGACAAAATCAAACAGACAAAGAACTTCAATTAGTGATTTCAAGTTGCTTGCGACTCCTTGGCATTCATTTTTTCCGCGCACCACCTTTAGTTTTTTATATACGATTCTTATATAAATTATCAACCTTACTTTGCCGTTTATTAATTAGTTATTATATTTACGTAATCCGGTAATAATAAAACTCTATATAATAATAAATTCTATATTAACGGTATAATAGTTAATATAATTTACCGAAAAATCGATCGTATAAACTTTTATTTACTTTATAAGGCTTATTAAAAGTCTTTAGTTATTACTATTAAAGTCGTTTATTATAAAGCGACCGTTTATAAATAAGAAAAACGGAACGATATAATTAAATAGCTAAAGTTTTTTATACTTACTCGTATAAGGCTAAATCGTAAGCTATACCCGGCCGTTTTAAAAAGTTTATAAATATACTTTAAATAATACCTTT